>OOFB01036631.1:1405-22695 GCA_900323305.1 Trachyrincus murrayi
TCTGTGCCCCCCCCCCCCCCGTCTCTCACTTCCAGCAGCACCAGGCTTTTTCACCCACTCTCCCCTTTCCTACCACAGAGGGAGGCAGAGTAGGGGAAGCATGCTGCACCTGTCTGGACACATGTCTAGTCACCGCTGCTGTTGCTGATTATTACTTCTTCTTTTTTTCTGACTGCAAAAAGGAGACAACGGAAAGGATACATATTTTTAATTTATTCCTTTTCATTTCAAGGTTTGTGAGTGCAGCTTTTGAAAACACAGCGGAAACAAGGGGTCACCACCTTTGACCCCAGCGGGTCATCGTGTTACGGAGTAGAACTGGATGATTGGACACTCCTAAACATTTTGACATGCATACATTTCATGTTTAGGGGCTCTTTTTTGTATCTTTTGATATAATATATTTCTTGATGTACTTTTTCACAACCAGGTTCCTTTGGCCCGGTCTGAGACCTATCTGAGTGAGCTTCTGGAGGACGTTTGCAGCAGTATGAGTGACTATGCCCTCTATGTAGACCCCGACACTCAAGGAAAACGCTACAAGAGGTTCGCTCCCAGGGGCACAGACAGCTTCCCAGACATTAAAAACTTCCAGTTTGATGGAATGGATTCATCCAGTGCCTTGAAATTTGCCGTGAGTAAAAAGTAAACCTAAACCTATACTAAGATGTAATTATCGATTGATTTCCGTTCCAGCATGGAAGTCACAATGTTATCAATTGCACATTTATTCAAATTCCAACAAAAATGTCTTATAAATGTGCGATTTGAAAACAATTCCTCATGGTCAGATATAATCCATGGCATATTTATTGACTATATAATAATAAATATGCTCACGAAAATACTATAGTAGATTCAGGCATGGTATAGGCGTGCTCACTGCAATAACTTTATTCTTTATCTAGTTTAATGATCAACAATCTTACTATTAGTCTAATCTTACTATTTGTCTGTTTAGGGCCAGTGTAACACCTAACAGTCATAACTTCTAATATACTCAATAAACTATACTTAATGCTGATTAATCAGGCAGATTTCAGTTATTTAAATCTTCTCACTTCAACTTTTTGGCTTGTCGTGTGTGTCATGTATTTTGTGTGATACATGCCATGGGTATGTATGCACATTTAGCCATAATGCCTAAAGCCAGATCACACTGCTAGATATGTACTTTTTGTTTTATTTTTGAAGTTTTCAGACCAAAGAGTTGATATTTTTACTGTCACAAGCCAATGAGAAAAATGTTGAGATAATTAGTGAAAATATCGATGTGCTCAGGTAGGTGCTGTTGCTGCATCAGCCAACCACACAGTGACAAGATGGCTGAGTGGGGATGACAGTATAGGGAGAAAAAATGGCTGCCGCATTCAGAACACCAAGTAACAATACTTAAGGCTGAGGTACGCATGGCTGACACCTTTCTCTCCTCTCATGTGCAGTGTGAAACAATCGTAGAAGACCTAGATGATGATATCATCTCACTCTTCAGCCAGAACACGAAACATGTTGCTGAAGAGTTATGTAACGGCGTCTCAGGTACAGTACTAGGCTTTCTTCTTTTTACCTACGGTGTGTAAATACGAGTCCCCATTCATTCCCCTTCTGCGATATCAAAAAGACAGCATTTTTCAGTTTTCCTTATTGTGTATACCGCTATAAACATTCTGCTTGGCCCTATAATTTATATATTTAATGTAAGTTGTAACATGTAGGAACCCAAGATAATTTTGTAATATACGTGTTCTTTCTGTTTTCAATTTCAGACTACTGTAAAGATGCCAAACACACAAATGAGGAGTTATAGTTACTGTATCATTTTATATTCATAATGTATGAAAATGGGACCAGGAATGTTGATCACTTATCAAATAATCTTTTGGGGGAAAATCTAATTTTGTCAAGTTATTTTAAGAGTTATTTTAATAATTTAAAATAAAAAATATACTTTCAGTTTTTCCACTGTTCATACTATTTGATACACACTTGATACACACTAATAACTATAATGCAATTACGATAGCCTACACAGCATAATAAAATCAAATAAAACCCATAACGTACTAAAAGTACAATCACGTTGAAAAAAGAAAAGGCTCGTTATACTACATCTAATTCATGACTTTATTGCTAAATAATTGTATTGTCTAAACCATGATAATGTGATTGTATAACCAAGATAATTATTGTCTAAAATATATTTGTATCTAGTTTTTGAATAGGCTTCCTTTGGTGTGTTGCATATTGTGGAATAACTTATGTCATCATCTGAACAGCTTTTCATGGCACCACTTTAGGCTGTGATAGTTTGGAGGGATCTGTTCAATCCCTTTATGTACTATAATGTATAAGGAATACATTGTTGCTCTTGTAACATGCTTTGTGTCACATCAGTAGTGAAACATTGGATTTTCTTTCACTCTAGGCTACGTTCAAAAAAGGGCGTAAGACAAATTTGCTAAAGAAAGCCTCAAAGGTATGACAAATATACCTTGTGATTTTGTGTTTATTTTGAATGAAATCACATTTAACAAATGAGAATATAAAGGGGCACTGTGAGATTTAGTTTTACTCAAAGTAAATGACCAAAATATGTAGGAAGTTGATGTACAATATCTAATTTGTAATATAATAGCAATATGATGTTTGGTTAACAAGTAGTAAGTACTTTTTTATTTTCCTTGTCCTTCAACCTCTACCATGACCTACTTTGTTTACATGGACGGTAAATGAAGAAATGTAATACAAATACGCCATGCTCAGTTAAGTGGTATTTACACGGACATTATGAATCCATAACTCTGCATTCCAAATACAAGTATTCACACCAGTATTCCAATGTGTAATGTGTATGCAATGGTTATATGACATATCCAGCGTTTACAACCCTTAGCCTATTTTGTATGTACATTTTGAAATGACACTTTGAAATGATGCCAATGCTCCTAGACCTATACCCTGGAGTGTTCTCAAGTCTTAGTAAGTATAACACTCTATCGTAAATAATATTTATGGTTAGGGTTAATATTGTAAGTACCACATACGTGTTTTTAATCTAAGGGAAAAATCCTATAATGTTGGAGGTTCGAGATGTGACATTGTTATTACATTACAGCCTTTTTGCTGGCATCCATCCATTCTTCCATTTTCTTAACTCGCTTGTTCTAGTGAAGCTGGTGGGGGGCTGGAGCCTATAGCAGGAAGACCCTGAATGGGCTGCCAGTCCATCGCAAGGTCACACAGAGTTCCCCAGAGGACACTTGTGCAAACAGGGAGAACATGCAAACTGCAGACAGGACCCTCCTTCTCACTGTGTTGTCCTACATGATGATCAGTTATGGCAATATGGTCAATAGTGATTTGGGCCTTCACCATTTTTGAGTGAAAATATGAACAATATGCATTTGGATTTAAAGAAAAATTAAGATTTGGATCCTCACATCCTTTACTTTGACTCTGATGACAAAAAAAATGTCAAAGAAAAGTGAGTTTTATGTTTTATGCATTTTGGATGTTGCAGATATTTGCATTTCCTTATTTTAGTTTTTATATATTGAGATGTAATTGTAAGTCATTGGTATGGATACATTACACACATCTGCTTGGACAGCACTGTTAAGTGAAGTATTACTATTAGAATAGCATTACTTTTAAAAGCAAATCAGTTGAAGCGGTGCAAGATGCAGCAACTTGTTACCAAGGAAGACAAAAATCGCAGACATTAATGCTAGAGCGCAAGAGGAGACATGAAGCTTCTGACAGATGCATCACTACAGCCACTGTATTTCATATTGCTTTTGTCATGTCTCATCACCCTTTTATTCCTCACCTTCAATAAATTGCACAAAAACTGGAGATGGGTGTAACTCCTGGGAATATTTTGAATATTACATTATTGTTTATATTAGTAGTAGTGTAGAAGTTGTAGTAGTATAGTACTTGCTTTTGATACTTGGTTTTCAAAACCACTCTACCCTCATTTCATACTCAGCTTTATTGTTTGTTTTATGTAGGATAGAAATATTCCACTCAGGATGAGAAAGTAAACATACATGCCACCACTCAATCTTTCTGAAGGCAAATTCAAGTAATTCCAAAGCTTGGTAAAAAAAACTGGCAAGGCTTTTGATGATGTAGGATAATTTAAAGTCTCACAGAATGTTCTTCCAAGTCATTGAAAAGGCTATACTTATTTTACCACATGTGACTGTCTTTGTTTCGGCCAACACTTGTGAATTCAGTTTCCTTTTTAATCAGTGAATAATGTGTCAGCAGTAGGATCCTTAGCAGCCACAGCTTGGCCCATTGTGTTGCCAGCCGTCGCAACGAGTCACGCACCCGGAGCTGATACTATTGACAGATCAAAGGTTACCAAGGTGGTTGGTTGACTACTGGGGGACAGACAACAGTCATGCCAGCTAAACATTCATTTCCTGTAGCATGTTCTAGAAGCTATAGATGGCTACTAGATGGGTTCCTGTGCATTTAAAACACAGAAATGATATACAGTATTAGCTGTGTGTAGCTGCAAATGGTGCTTAAGCAATAATTATTTACTTCTCAAAATGTAAAAAGTTTTTTGTCTATATTTCAATGGCTTAAGAGGGGTGCACACAAGAGCTGCACAATTCTCAAATATGTCACAAAATGTGACATATGAATCAACACAATGTAAATACAGAAACTATATCTTGGAAGGTGTGTGCTTGTTTTAAAAAAATATTTTCTACCCTATACGTTTATACCGTAAAGTTTGGCCACTGAGCTGTGGCATTAACTTGTATGCTAACAAGATTAAAATATATTTGTCCTAGAGATTAGCATAGTTAAGCCTCCCCTCTTCTTGCCTTTCGGGCCGGCTGCAGTGGGCTTTGATCAGTGTTGCGAGGCCCAGGCTTGGGCCCAGCCATCCAGGGTCCCGGTGTGAAATCAGCCTGATGTCATCCCCCATTCTCCACCTCCACCAAGCCTTTAGCAGCCGTAATTATATTTCCGCCACAAAGGGCTCCCGTCCCCTCATTCCATATTCCAAGTTTGACTAGGAAACGTTTTGGAGAACTATGGCTAAATTACCCAGTGGGGGGAAGAGGGGGACAGCATGGGTCCTCTTTTGTCTGAGACAGACACATGGAGACTTACAGATAGCACTTGGATGTACTCCTCTTTTCTCTGCTCATCTGCCCTCTGCCTTTTTTGCATGGGTTATGTTCATGACATTGGGATTGAGATAAATACATAAACACATTTATTTATATATGTTTTGTTTGGACACAGTCACAACTGGTGATTGAAATACAAAGACACCATACAAAAGCCATCGTCTTTGTAAATGGCCATCCACATTTTGGAGTGGAGCTCTATATTGGCTGTTCCAGAAAGTGGAATGTAGGCAGTGGGATGTCCATGGAACTCTGCTTCAACTTTTCATGTATAAAACATGGCCCATAAATATATTGTTCTTGTCAAAGTAATAATGTATTTATAATTTGCCAGCATTTCATTATATTAGGCCACTTCAGTTCAGTCTGGTGTTATTCTTGTTTAATACCGTCATAATGACATTACTGATCTCACTATTGCATGTCCATATCCATCCATTAGGCACAACACTATTGCAGTGTAAAACTATTTTTGAGTACTATTTTCTAATTTGAATGATTTGAAATGAAATGTAGTTTATGAGTATACTGCATCGCCTAAAAAGACCCTATACATTTAAGTTGTCAGTATTCATGAAATGAATTCAGGCACAAAGGCTTGTTTGCCTTTGTCTTTTAAAGCCATTGTGGCATGAGTACAGTCACCTGCTGCTTTTGGTGTGTGCAGTGTGTTTGACTTTGGCCCAGGACCTCTGGCTATTAACCCTATCCACCACCATTTCCCAATGTATGTGGAAAGCTTATTCCAAATATCCCTATACCAGTAGAAAAAAAGAAAGCCACATAATTATTTTACTATTCATTAGTTGTTCTCCCTTTTTTTCAAAGCAGAGCAGAGCTAGCTTGACAAGGTGCAGCAGTTCGTTGAGTCAGTGACTGTTCGCTGTTTACTTCCACATACAAGTGAACCAAAGAAAGAAAATGCAGATGAGGGCTCCTGGAGCCATTCAACAGATAGCTGAGGTCAATGCTGCTGCCTCTGTGTCCATTGCTGAAGCAGCCAATAGAATGATCCACACAGATAACTCCCAGGCCTTTCTTTCTCTCTCACTATATATCTAATTTTCTTTCTGCTTTTTTTTCTTATCTCCTGTCTCTTCTCCTTTGCCCCTTAATTCTGGACTGTTTGCCCGAGTGTCTATGAGGTAGGCCTACATAGAGAAAGCTGAGCTTTTCTGTTGTGGATGGTTTTTAGATGGATTTTGAGTGGCAACTGTGTGATTTTCAGGTCTGCAGTTGACTTTTTTGTTGCTATTTATGACTTTCTGTCACAGAGTATGTCATTAGTAGTTAAATGAGTCAGTGTTTGTGTGCTTCAATGTAGCCTAAATTATTTTTGTAAACTAAACTATGATAATAAACAAATAAGAGTGATTCTTCAATTTTAACTATTAATCAAATTAAAAGTCAAAATAGTAATTAAGAAAATATCCTGATATCCTAGAATTACATTATTTGATATAATGATATATATTGAATAATGAATAATACAAATATATAGAGCATCGTTTTTAAGATAGGCCTAATATCTAAGCAAAACGTACATTTAGTTTATTATGTTTCTTTTTTTAATAAAACTTAAACCTATATTTATATGATAGGCTAAAGAACAGAAATATCACGAATATACAGTAATGAACGAAAAGACTAGGCTATCGTAGTAGGCCTACTTTTTACTCTCTTAAAACTAGAAATAACCCTGATATTGAGGCCTACATGCTGCCAGCTAATGTGAATGTGTCCAAGATATGCACAGTGAACATAGCTTCACTTCAAGTTTCAGTGAATTCTCTGGTAGGCTATCAGTGAATTCTCTGGCAGGCTAATAATTAGGCTATATGGCCATCTACATAGGCCTATAGCCTAACTAATTCCAAAAATATTTTCTAAAATAATCGATAGCCTAAATGTTTTCACATTTGGCTTTTTTATATGCCTACTGTTTAGGATAAATGGCAAATTTGGAAATTAAATCTTGAAAATGATCAATAATTGTGTTTATGTCGTTAAATGCTTAAAGTAGGCCTAACATGGAAGTATTAAAATAAAATCGCCTGGCACACAGGCTAGGCCTATTTGTGGCCAGTTTTACTGCATTATTTTAATTATCCTGTGTGAGCTGTGGCATGGGCTGCTGGGCCCCAGACTGTAAACATTAATTTCGTGTTTAAAGTCATAGCCATTGTGTTATAGTGTATTTCTTGTACACCCTCCATCGCTTGCAGTGCTGAGGTCTCGTAGCCTACACGTCACGTGCCTTCCAGAGACCCCCAATTCTTATGATCATTATTTTCAAGATATTTTGAATCTCTTATTAGGTCGATGTAAATAGTAGGCCTAATATTATAATCATAACATACACTTTTACAGTTCGTATTATTGTCGTACATGACACAATTGTTTACATTGACGGTCATATGCAGCGCTTCCGTTAAAAAAAGATCTTCACTGTGTTCATAATTGGCATCAAAATATTGCTATTAATAGTAGCATTTTCATAGACAGAGCCAAAAAACAAACAAAAAAACATCCCTACACCATTGACCTAAATATAGGTCAAACGTGTGTTCTTATAAGTAGGCCTATTGGTGATCATTGTGTAGTTTTATTATTTTGCGAGAGACTGCGACTGCTTAAATCGTTCTATTGGAAATAGCCTCCCCGTATTAAATGGGATGACGGCATTTGTAGGCCAGTAGGCCTAGTGAAAATTAGGCTACACAACCATCCCTAAAAACCATCCCTATTAACGAAGATTATTATTACGGTGGGCTAGGAGGAAGCAAAGTTGGCCTAGGCTATGACACAAATATTTTACTTGCGAATAATAATTTCTTGGTGGATTCCATTGGCCACATATTCAAACACGGGATGAGATCATAATCGTAGAGACACATTATGTCACACAACGCGTAGATCCTTTTAATTGAGATTTAAAATGCATCACATTTCAGTACCGGTACTTAGGCTATATCTTAAGAAGGCAATGTTTTCACTCATAGCTAAGACATTCAGTAAAAGTAGACTATCTAGATAACACAGAAATGGAGACGCAAACAATAAAGGTGAAAAACAGATGAGGCTATATTGACATCACGGTTCCCAATACGCAGCAGTAACGGAAATCTTTGGATTTTAGCATATAATTTCAGTAATAGAAACGGTCCAACTTGGCAGTGTAGTTTAACAGAAACAAAAAAAGATCCATAGGCCTATAAGCTATATGTTTGCAACAAAATAAATGTCCCACTAAAAACAGCGGAACGGTGTATCTTACCTATTCTTAAATATGAATGCTGGTATTTCGATAACAAATTACCCTATGGAAATATGTATTGCATCGTTGAGGCGAGGTTTCACTTGTAGTTCGCGTCTAATCGCTGTCCGACTTGTCTTCCTTGGATGCTGAGGCGTGGTTATAAAGTCCCTGAGCCATCAGGTGCGCGGCTAGTGAGTTCCTATTTCCGGACGCCTTCTTTATTTTGGCCCTTTTGTTTTGAAACCAGATTTTAATCTGGGACTCGTTCAGTCCGAGTTCTCCAGCCAGACTCTGTCTCCTTTGCTCGGTAAGGTATCTATTGGTCTGGAATTCCGTTTTTAGCCTCTGAAGTTGTTCGGCAGTGAAGGCAGTCCTGGGACGCTTGTCATCCTTTCTCGGCATCGCCGTCTTCTTTGGTTTACGAGATCTGGG
The DNA here is from genome assembly GCA_900323305.1 of Trachyrincus murrayi. Classification (NCBI taxonomy): domain Eukaryota; kingdom Metazoa; phylum Chordata; class Actinopteri; order Gadiformes; family Macrouridae; genus Trachyrincus; species Trachyrincus murrayi. The sequence continues at coordinate 10,256 of OOFB01036631.1, forward strand.
CCCTGGGCGTTGGACAAAAACACACACACACACACACACACACACACACACACGCACACGCACACGCATACGCACACGCACACGCACACAGTCAGATTGATGGTTGATGTTTTTTTCCACATATGACCAAATCACAACCCATATGAATGCAGATAGAAGCCTTTCATTTCATTTCAGTGGGCTATAGAACGGATGCACACTTTGGCACACTTTTAAGTGAAATGGTTGAGTGAAGCGACCACAGCATTATAGCGCCATGGAACCACAGAACCAAATTTAGAGAGGTTTAAAATAATTACTTTTATGTGAGCTGGATGAGGGTGGGTGAATATGGGGGTGGGGTTAGAGAGAGAGGAGAGAGGATGGGGGTTCGGCGCCTATTTCTTTCCTTGTTACCATAGAAACGACTTTAACGTTTCATAAGCCAATATATGTATTATTCTATTAACGCAAGATGAAACGAAAGTAATGCTATTTTGTTTTTAGTTTTTTTTAGCTTTTGACTTTAACATGAGTGGCCTAGATTAATCACATAATCATGTGAACATTTGTTATTTTTGTGTTCTATTTTTTATTTTGTGTTTTGCAAGTAGTATAGTGTTTGGTTTTATTTACCACTACCTGCTTTTTCAGAGTAGCCAACTTTGCAGTAGGACTATTTTGATGATCTTGTCGATGGGTGAGGAACTCACAGCCCTCGACGGAGGTCCATTGTGTCCTTTCCGTTAAACTTGGGCCCGGAGCATGATGGAAACTTTATGTTGTCAAAGCACCGTTGAGGCTACTCTTGAGTTTTGGTGTGGTTGTCTTGGTATGGATGGTCAAGGCATTCATTCAATAGCAAACAGAAAATGTGACTAGGCCTACTATGGCCATTTATTTCAATAGGCTTACCCGTTTCAAGCTGTCTACTAAACTTGAAAGTAGGCCTTCGATTATAATAGCCTTAAACTATCTTGCGCCTTATCTTGCGTTTGTGTTCATAAATAGTCCCATATAGGCCTGTCGTAGGATAACAGTATTGACTCTCTTTAAATGGCACTGGTCTATAGCTAAGTCTAATTATTTAGATGAGCTATGCTATTGTAGCCACAGTCTTCATAACCTAGGCCACCTGGGCACTTTATGGGCCTAGGTCATTTTTTTTTTTTGTAATAGGCTTATAATCTGAAAATGTTAAATTTTATTTCGATCCCTCTACAACTTTTTAACACTTTGAGCTATTTCTATTTAGTTTCTTTCCTTAGTTAATTTTAGACCCATTCCCATTGTTAAAAATATGCTAATTAAACATTAACAAAGAGAAGTGAAGAACAATGGCGTTAAACTTGATTTTAGTTGAACGTCCCAATCTAAAACATATCGTTTTGCAAAATCAAAAGCGTAGGCCTACTAATGTTGAAACGATTTCGGCAAGAACTTTATATTAACCGGAAAATTCCGATCGACTTTTAGAAACCCCTTCGACTTAGGCCTATTAAAACTTCAAATAGATGACATGATGGTAAATTGGCCGTCGTAGGCCTATACATTGTAAGCATTATAGGCTTAATGATTATTTTGTGGACTAACGGATAGTTCTTATTATAATCTAATAATGGGTCTTTTTCAAGTAGGCCTAGGAACATTCTGAGATAGAATAAAATATGCGAATAAAACATTTCAAATGTTACAAATTATAGTTCCACTCAATTTAAATTTATTTCGGCACGATTTTGAACGTAAACATGAACAAATAATGTATACTAGGCCTAGCCTGTGCTATGATTTTTGAACTATGAAAGACAGGCTTGAATATTTAGGCCGAATCAAACTCTTAACTTGGTTACTGCTACATGTGTCCGTTTTTGTCAATAGGCCTACTAAACAAAAACAAATCAGGACTAAGTGACATACCTGATGAAGGACGATCTGAGTATCTGGTACAATACACCCAGGCGGGCCAGAGCATAGGTTTGGACGAAGAGACCGTGCTGGCCTGGGAACTGCTATCCGAATCAGAGCTTAGGCACTGATCCCCGCTGTCTCCTTGGGCTTTGAGAGGCACGTCGATGGCTACAATATCAGCTTTTTTGACCCCTTTGTCGCGGCGCGAGTTCCCAGAACATTCTCTCGCATCCTTACTCCCTTGGTCAGGTTGCTGTTGGGTGCCACTTTTGGACACCCTTCCACTGAGATGTTCCTGTCTTAGTACTGCAATTCTATTTCCCTCTGAGTTGAAAGTCCAACATTTCCTTTTGCGTCCAAAGTCTGGTCTCAAAATATTGTCGATGTAAAAGTTTGTGATCCTATAGGGTGGCTGGTTGCCAGGTGCTTGGCGAAGAGGCAGAATGTCTCGATTTGACTCCTCTTCAGAGTCTTCATGGCGCTCTCGGTTGCGGCGATCATTTTCTTCCATAGTGGTTTAGACTCTGGAATAAAGGTTCGCTTTCCACACCTTTCAAATGACTTCTCCAAAATCGTTAATCCGACGTTACTGACCTTCTGTTTAGTTAGGCTGTGTATATTTACACGTTCCTCATTAAAGCACGACAAAGAAGAATAAAAAAAATAAAAACATACAATGGTTATTTCATGTTTTTTAAAGATACAAAATCATATTTTAAATTAAACACCATCCAGGCGATGTGTTTCTAAATTATGTAAACAAAAGTCTTCATCGAATCGAAAGTTGATGCGTCGAGCAGCGCACTAAAACTACGATAGATAAAGCCGCGCTCAAATATTTTTACTATGGAATTTTGTTCTCATTTCTGATAGGCTTAAAGGCTTCTCTGTGACGTTGTACTATGGTCTTTAAGACACGTGCCTTGGACCAATAGCCATCCCTGATAGTGAGTGGCACATGACGCCGCTGGAGCGCATCCAGGAAGTGATTATTTAGTATTTATTTAGATGCACAATAGATGCGCAAAAACCTGATGACGGTAACATGATGCGCACACGTATATATCCTAATTATGTAGCCTATTTTTTTGTTATTTATTTAGTTATGTATTTATTTTCTGTCCATATAGCCTAATAGTAATATAATATTATTAGTGCACAGTCATTAGAAATGAGTGTCATATGTTTTCTAGCTTTAACTTTTCACCGCTGTTTCCTGTAATATAATATATTGAATGTGTTAATCAATAGGCTTGTGCAGGCCTATTGTTATACAGTCCTACCCTAAAATAATAGCTAATTAAAGTAAAATAGCTGTTGGCATTGGAAGAGGCACCCCGCACGACCCTGAATCAGCAACTGGTGTCTTTTTGATTATTACAGCCTTTTGACTGTTAGGGGATGGCCAATAAACTGATTTGAGGTGTACTTTTTTACTTTGCTCGCAAATAGATAGCGTAAGCTACTCGAACTAACGCGTGTTTTTTTTATGAGAGTAGAGCGTGTTGTAGCCTATTTATTTTGCAGACTAAATTTAATTAGGTTTTGGTGTATGAAATTATTGTTGCCATATTTGTAGATTTCATAAAATCCTACAACAGACAATTTAAATCAACAAGCAAATGTATCCTGACCATATATATCCTAAGGCCTAATATTCTGCATGTTAATTATAAGATAATCCAAATGAAATGCCTATTAAAAAAAACGGGTTAATTGAGTAGGCCTAATTAATTCATTGCCAGGTTCGAACTGTCTTTTATTCTAACCCTGCACTTTTAGTTTTATACACACTGTCGTTAGATTGGGGAATAGATTATTGGCTAATTGTCCGAGCAAGTATAGGTCTATATTTTAAACTCGTGGCCAAAGTGAAGTTGAAGCTTCTAAAGGCTGAATACTGGCCAAGCAGAGATGGGATTTGGTCTCTTTTGCTATTCCAACTGGACGCCTAGCTCAATCGGAAGCTTGAAATTGGAGAGACAGCCTGAAGTTGTTATGGTTCTGAGCAGCTGTCAGTAATGTTTTGCCAGTTTATATTTGCTCCGAAATTATGCAAAATGAAATACGCGCAGAGGGCGACCGAACAAAATGAGCCACACTAATTGTTCGACCAATGTATTCATTTAAAGGCAAACCTTTACGATAGCCATCAATGACATCAATGCCTTGTTATTAGGCTACGTTTATTGCGTACACATTGATGTAGCTTTGTAGGCTAAATACACAGACTATTCGTTATTCGTTTTCTACGTTGACCTTTTTTTTTATCAGCCAAATGTTTTCAAGTATCCTTTATTAGCGGGATTGACAATCCAAGTCTCATGAGGGCGTCTTGGTTCACAGATGTTTGCCAATGAATGCCGCTAATATCAGCTTGGAGACGTGATGGGGGTCAACTGGGATCTCGCAGCTTCCGGATGGCCTTTGAAAAACAAAACCGAAGGGGAAGAGCCTTGAGGGGGTCCGCGAGACGAGAGCGGAGAGGTTAGGGGACACATCCTATTTCAGTCTGGCATTGTGAAGAAGAGACTTTGGACTACTGGAATATTTACAGGTTTTTAGGATGTGGGAACGAATTCTCTGTTGAAATGAAGAATCTTTAATCACAGAAATTATATAGATGCACATAGAGTATTTCGTCCAAACAAAAGGAAAAATAATCAACATTCAAAGAGTAAAATGTTTGTTTTCCTGAATTGGGTTATTGCTCAGATTCCAATGGTAACAAATAATCTAAAAACATTTTTATTAATGAATATAAAAAATAGGCCTATGTTAATGTCTAAAAAAAACAGCCAACATCGCCGTATAGACCCCGTGATTTTTCTGTGAACAAATTCCAACACTTTTGTTCATTTCTCAATGCCCAAACAGTTGCTGAGGGTTTTTGACTAAGATAGTGATTAAGACCAACAACTAATCTATCCAACATTTTTTCACTAGGCCTATTTGAATACGCTTCTTTTCCAATGCAAGCCGGAGAACTGTCCTGCTCCTCAGCGTTGCTTTGGGCCTGCTCCGCAATCATGGATGCCTATGGGCGACAAAGAAAAGATTTGGTCCTTTGCAAAACTTCAATAGGTAAACAGTTTGTTGGTTCTTAAGGGTCATTATATGCTCTAAGCAAATATGTTAAAGGAAAGGCAGAAAGGGAATTAAATAAACAAACTAAAGAGTTGTAAAATATAATGTGTCAGGTCAGTTTAAATGAGTTAACTTTGTCAAATAATCTTTAACATTGAGCTAATGTAGTTTATTTTCTCTCCCTTCTATCCTTTACCTCATACTATTCAATAGTCGTATCAGCATTTTTGTCCCCATAACACAAAGGAAATAATTTCTCCAAACTCCAATCGTTTAAGGTGTCCTAATTAATTGCATTTTCCTTCGCATCTCCCAATCTCTCTTAATTGTATCCTGCTGATTGAATATGGATGTAAGTATTACCATCGGAACCCCAAGGGAGAAGTTTTCTGTTAGACACTTTGGAATATTTTTTTTACACACTATATATTAGAGGTCATTCTATTTTCCTCGATTAAACCCTTTCATGGAGATTATTTTGCACATTAAACTTCAAGTCTTGAGTCTGCACACCAGCTAGTTGGCTATTATTGCCTGTTTCAGGCCCATCTTTCTAAATACAAGGTGGCTATGGTAAAGAAGAGATGTTAAAAACGTGCAGCCCAATTATAGAACACATAGTAATGAAGTGTGGTCAATTTGTTTTAGTACACATTTAGGATGCTATATTTTGAAAGTTAGAATGGTACTTTCAAAATATTCTGGTGCGGGTTCAAATACAAAAGCATAACATATTCACATTAAATACTATATTAAATACTAATATTTTTTTTATTTTTTTAACTGCTTCTATTCAATTTAGATTATCAGTGGTCTTTAAAACCACACCTGACACACACCTGGAGCATTGGAATACTCTACTTGGTTGTAGAACAAAAACAAATAGGCTACATTGTTGTAAAGGTATCAGCTTGTAGTGTCAGGCTGATCAAGTTGAGCTATTGACAATTGGCATGTTCTGTTTTGGATTACTGAGCTGATTCCTATAAAACATAGGCTGGGTATGGGCACCCAATATGCATCTCATTGTATCCCTGTCAAACCAAGACTTTCCACCAGATTTCGACAGTTAATCTCCAACCCGTCTTTTGTAGATGTTTCAGATTTCCCTCATTCTGGTGTTAATACCCCTCAGTATATTCCCTGCCAGTGGCCTTGATAACCACACGGTATGCTCATACCAATACAGAGCTGCACTAAGTTTACTTTCACTAAGATTCAGACTAACATGACTAAAGTCTTTTAAAGGGAAAATAAATGTGAACAGAAAATAGAATTCACATGTGTAGGCCTAAATATAGATCCATAAATGTACACAATTGTGTCTCTGAAAACCTCTATTGTGGTGAATTTGCATATATATTTACCTTTGTTGTATGTAGACACAAAGTTTATAAACAGTTTAAACAAAGATTACTGTGTATCAATTAAAAACATTGCCAAATTCAAAACAATTACTTTAAGTATAGCTAGTTTGAAGTATTATTATAGTTTGAAGTATTAGTAACAGTTGTGAAAATAATCACTGAAATAACACCTCCGGCTGACTTCTGCTATTCTAAATATTTGCATACATATACTGTAGGTGTAGGTGTATAAAGTATTTATAAAGACAAATGTTGACAACATGATAAATATAACTGTCAGTACTTGTACCCTTTGTAATAGCTTTAGCCTTTAAACATCCAGATATTCTTTTTTGGAGCTTCGGTTCATCAAACAAAAAAAATCTAAATATAATATTATACATGTATATGTTGCAAGTCAGCTCAATGTATTTATACAAAATATTAATTAAATTAATACAATTTGTAAATTGTAAATTGAATTGAAAAATATGACATAATATAACAGACTTTCCTTCTAAGCTGTCTTTCTCTCATAACCCAAGGAGATGGGTCTTCAGACAGGATTTAAATGTTTTGATAGTAGAGGATAGTCTATGTATCGGATGACCTAACACACAGGCATAAACTATTCCAGCGCATTGGAACAGCAGCAGGAAAGGCCCAATCACTCTTTGAATCTGGACAGTGGCACAGACCAAAGGATTTGATTTGACGATCTAAGTGTCCAAGGGGTGTAGTGGAGACTAAAGAGGTCATAAATATAGGATGGTGCTGATCAATAATAAATAGTAATACAAATACAAATACATAATAAAACCTGAGTTCCGTATTTATCAGGTAGCAGTGAAGAGAGACCATATGGGAAATGTTTTCAAGAACCAAGCAGCTTTTTACAGGTTGCAGGCAAGACAGGGATGACAGACTCCCATATGTAAAGTGAGGTACACTAGTCGGGGCAGGAAGAGATGCATGTATAACTATTTCCAGGCCCTTGAAGGAGAGAAAATATTTTATTTTGGTGATGGCCCTGAGGGGAAATCAAACCTTTGACCACTTTTAAATAAGTGTAAAAGAAGCTGACGTGAGACAGGCAAAGGCTCAGAGTGGACCAATGATAAAAAAGGAATTAAAATTGGAAGAGGGAGAGTACAAAGAGAAGATATCGACATTTGTAGGGACAGTGAGACGATGCTCTGTCTCCACCCTGTGCACCACCTTCTGAAAGTTCAAGTTCAAGTTCAAGTTGTTTTATTTGTCACATACATACACGGGGTGTGAGGTGAAATGAAAGTGGCAATGCTCAGCAGAAATGTGCAAAGGGCAACAAGTTTACACTATTTACATTATAAAATAAAATAAAATAACAACACACAACACAATATTTACAATATTTACAGCACAATATTTACAATAAGAGCACTAACTAAATATAAGTATAAGGAAAAGTATGTATGTATATATGTATGTATGTATATATAATATAATATAAATTATAAATTATGTGTAGGCGTTACCTAAGTGTGTGTCTGTGTGTGTATGTGTGTGCATAAGAGGGGGAGTGTGTGGGTCTAGGTGGGGGCCCTGGTGAGGTCAGAGTTCAGAGTCCTGATGGCCTCCGGGAAGAAACTCCGTCTCAGTCTCTCTGTTTTAGCAGCGTGACTACGGAGACGCTTGCCTGACCGCAGCAGCTGGAACAACCGTTGTTAGGGTAGTGAGGATCCTTCATGATCCTGCAGGCTCTGGTTCTGCACCTCCTGGTGTATAAGTCCTGCAGGGTGGGGAGTGTAGTTCCAATAGTGCGTTCAGCCGAACACACTACTCTCTGCAGGGCCTTCTTATGAAGATGACCCTCCTGTGAACATGTGATGCCACATGTTCAGAATGTGATGTTGCCTCCTCAAAGACCATTGGACCATGGGCCCTGATGTGGGAGACCACCACCCACACACAGCATGCCTCCAGCCATTCCCCAACCAGCTAGCACTGTCCGGATGTGCTGGACCAACACACGTCAGATGGAGCAGCAGAGGACACGCAGATACAGAACTTGGCACAGGTGGTGGGAGATTACATCAATGACATTGTCTTTCTCTCCTGCAGCAGAACAGGATCCATCTAGTCAACAATAGATCACCCTTACAACAGCTACCCCTAGTGGCCTTCCCAAAATAATGTATCTAGGGAAATAGCTGATGTACGCCCCGGACATTGAAAGAAATTGAAGATGTTGTCAGAAAAAAGTAGCATGGCTGAGCAGTGACTGTGATCTAATCTGTAAAAAGGGCTCAAAGTCAAACATATGGCTTTGTGGCTCAGCCTGTAAATTCGTCACCCATGCAGCGACCCTGGTTTGATTCCAGCCTGTGGTCATTTGCTACATGTCATTCCCTCTCTCTCAACCCACTTTCCTGTCCATCTTCACTCTCCTGTCAATAAAGGAAAAACATATGAAGAGGCAGTTAGAAGAGAATGCGCCAAGTCAGCACACCGCCCAACTGATGTTCTACCAAGGCGGACAAAGGTAGGTACAGGGTGGTGGAAAGCAACTACAGAAGGTCCCAAGGATGCGACAGAGGAGGCCCTGATGCCAGACAAGGACATCCACCACATGGAAATCCAAGGTGGCAGTGTTGAAACTGCAACTGAACTGGGCACCTGGCCAGAGCTGGTCATAATTCTGGTACCCAATATGATGCCTAGCCTGAATGAAGGGTCCCATGGTCCCCCTGCTGATGTCACAGCGCATGGGGATGATGGGGTTGAAAAAGAGGCACAAGAAACAGGGCAAGTAAATGCAGAAACAATTGAGGTAGGACAAAATGTTAAATTACCAATTACCTATACTATACGATCACAGCACATTTAGAATTGTTAATAAATAAAAAAATGGTATGTTTTTTTGGGAGTTTGTCAGTTTGTTCGTGTCTGTTACACATAAAGCTTTCTCCAATGTAACATTATTATTAAAGAGGCAGTGAACCCAATATCTTAAAAAAAAAATTTAAGTGTGGTAATATATCTTATATGATCGTAACCGTAGTAATCTATGGTAATCTAATGTTCCACTCTGCTCCGAACTCAAGTTGTGGTCTTTTCATGCCTCGAAGGTTACTCTTTGACGTCATGACTAAGGGACACTGGCGGCGAGGTGTGTGTGAGTGTGGAGCTCCGTCTGGGCAGCGGTTCATTTTGATGTCCGCGTCCGAGAGAGGGTTAAGCTTCTCGGACACTTATAGTATAACGCCGCGGTGTGTGGCGCATTTCATACACAACACTGCTCATTGTAACGCTCATACACAACGACGGTACTAGTTTAAAAAATATATATCACAAAGTTGGTGTGGGTCGTAACCACCCTCCACCCTCCTTCATAGAACGCATTTTTTAAAATCTCATAGTGTTCATGTTGCTGGATGTGGGCATCTGTAAGTGTAATTGGCTACCAACGTTCTTAGAAAAAGTATCTGTAAAGGTTTCGAATCAACACTGCATAGACTCGCCACTCTAGAAATCCACTTATTAAAATCCCCTTCTGAAATCTTCATCCACTCGCGCAAATGAGTTATCTGTGACTACACAGACTTCATATAACTTTCCAATAATCGTGCACTCTTGCAGCTGTGACTGATGCCGGGATGAGCCATATCGCTTTCAGCCCGATGGTAGGCCCATATGTTTGCATTGTGATCAACCAGGCCACATCGCCCGATTTTGTCGTGCAAAACTGGCTGGTGGCTCAGGGTTCAATGGGCGCGGGGGGGGCAACCGATCAGAGACTGGAAGTGAGGTCAGTGGGTACCGTTGCAGAGCAGCAGGTGTTGGCCCTATTTGATTTCAAATAGGGATTGATTTCAAATAGGGATTTTCAATGCGGAAGAGAGGAGCTTCCCCAACTACTGCAGAACGAAAGAAGGAGCTGGCTGAAGTCCTGGAGATGGTGCAACAATGGCTCAGGAACGGGGTGGGGTCCTCTACCGGCTGATCTACCCCCCAGGGGGCAGTACAGGTGTGTTGCAGTTGCTGCTACCGCTGTCCCTCCAGGGTAGTACTCTCTGCCCTCCACAATGATCAAGGCCACCAGGGTTGTGAGAGAACCACAAGTTTGGTGAGGGAATGGTGCTACTGGCCAAAGCTGAAGAATAATGTAGAACGGTAGTGTCAAGAGTAAGAGAGGTGCGTGGTGGCCAAGGCAGTACAGTCGAGCGGGCTTCTCTGGAAATCTCCTGGCAAGCTGTCCTCTGGAGGTGGTGGTGATAGACTTCAGTGTCTTGGAGAAGGCCAGTGACTGGCGAGAGGGTGTGCTTGTGGTCACCGACGTCTTAGCCAAATTCACCCAGGTCTACCCGACACCTGACCAAATGGCAGCTACTGTGGACCACATCCTCACAGAGAAGTGATTTTGTATATGGCATACCCCAACGCATCCACTCTGATCAAGTACGCAACTTTGAAGGTGATTTGTTACGGAACTTGTGTCAGGTCTATGGGGTCAAGAAGAGACTACACCTTACCACCCTGAAGGCAACGGGCAGTGCAAGCTATTTAACCGCACCCTGCAGAATCTCCTTCAGACGCTTCCCAAAGCAAAGAAGAGGAGATAGTCACAGGAGATAGTGTTGTGTTCTGTCGGCCCACTCTGTGCTTGCAACAATGGTGGTCCCCAGGGAGACATCCTAACCTACATAACTTGTCGCGCTCAATGATCACTCTGGGGGAGGAGGACAGACCACCAGGGGCTACAGCTCACCCGTTGGTAGAAACTGCAGACGTATTTTAGGCCTTGATAGAATGGGGTTGTCTTAGAAAGGACAGGACACTAGCACGGTGCCTTTTTAAAGTGGAGGTGGATGTAAGTAGTAGGAGCACAGTGCTTTCACTTTCTCATTCGCCTTTTCCTGACTCCTGTGTGTGTATGTAGGTATGAAGTAGGGCTTTGGGACCCAGCAGTAATTCAGGGGGGTTAGAGAGGTCCGGCCAACCAATGAAATCCCTCTCGCACTGCCTCGCTATAGGATCTTTGTTGGCCAAGCTCACCTGTGCCGCAGGCAGCCATATAGTTGTTTGCTGGTAGGAGGATTTCTTGCTGTCCACGACTAGATCTATAGATTTATGGAGCCCTGAGAAAGGTAGGCTACGGAGTTAAAGGGGAACTTCGCAGATGACACGATGACGCGAATCTTACCTAAGATTTTGAATCTGCGCTGAGCTGAGCCCCAGAGACACAGAGAGCATCGGCAACAACTGCAGGCGTTTTTCACACTATATCTCTAATGTGGATAGATAGAGATAAGGTTGAAAAGTGGCAAAGTTATCCTTTAATGTCAGTCTTGGCATTGTTTAACAGCGCAATAAATGTGTCTTGTTAGTCCTGTTAAATATCATAGTAATCACCATGTTTGAATACATATTACACCTCTCTTCAGTCTTATTTACTGTTAAACCGCTGTGGCACTCAGGGGGCGGCGTATAAACCAAGTGCCTTGGATGAAGAATAGGAAGTGAAATAGAATAAGATACTTTTAATTATGTATCTTGCATTAAATAGCTTACACATTGTTCAACATATCTATAGCAGATGTGGTGATTAGTTATGGTGGGGGAGATATGTAACTTGCGCTGTTTTGGGCTAGTTCACGCAAAACAATAACTTGTCTGTCCACTCCTAGGTGGCTTGCGATGGCTGTGGGGCTTAGCCACGCTACTATGGCCATAAGAGGGCACCGCTGTTTTTCCCCATTAGCCTCATTGTAGTTTTGTACGTCTATGAGCTCTGATAATCCTGTGGGTTCCCTGGTGCATTGGTATATACAGTATAACGTGGTAATATTTAGGAACTAGGCCATAAGAGATTAGTGCAAAACATAGTTTAGTGCAATATTCAACTAGGCCCTAGAGACTTAGAGCCCTAGAGTGCTATATATGATGGGTACAATATTTAACGACTAAATGCATTATTCGTCCTGGTGTGTGTGTGTGTGTGTGTGTGTGTGTGTGTGTGTGTGTGTGTGTGTGTGTGTGTGTGTGTGTGTGTGTCTTTCTGTGTGTGTCTTTCTGTGTGTGTGTGTGTGTGTGTGATCTGTCTGTGATCTGTGTCCGTGTGATTGTGACTCTAGTTCT
>OOFB01036636.1:10545-28094 GCA_900323305.1 Trachyrincus murrayi
TTATATGATTATATATATTTATTTAATACATAGATACTATATCATTCATAGTCTTTCAATATGTGTGTGTGTGTGTGTGTGTGTGTGTGTGGAGTAAGAGCTTGAATGGTGAGTGACAGCTCTTCTATCTTGATTCTGTAGCACTCGTCGTAATGGACCACACACACAATTACACCGTATTCATCTACCACTTAACACGTTGAACCCACTCAGGTATCTCTCACACACACACACACACACACACCCAACACTTGCATGCGGCCCCCCCCCCCCACACACACACACACACACACACACACACACACACACACACACACACACACACACACACACACACACACACACACACACACACACACACACACACACACACGCGCCGCTAACATTTTAAAGCTACCGTGCGTCAAGCGGTGCAGCAGAGATTTGTTTTGGATAAAAAGTAAAAACATACCCTTTCAGGAATTTAAAATTCCTATTATTATCTGTTAAATTTAAATCAGGTCCAGACACTCCCCTTACAGAAACGGTGACGACGTTGTTTCAAACTAAAAATTTAAACAAGCCTCTGTCACGCCGCCATTTTACAGAACGGGATATCCGCGCTTCACGCGCTCCGCCTTCTTGGTCATGCGCACTACACAGGACGGGGCGTGGCCATGGGACATGTAGTCTAGTACTAGTAACAACGCTGTTGTGACTCCAGTCCTAGGACGTATTATACAGCCATTCTTGCACTTTAAATAATTACAAGATGTACATGTAGTAAACTACATAAAGAACACACATAAACAAAATTACTTTTACAAAATGTACACGTTTTCCACCACAATAAACAGAACAAACTATCTCTGTCTGTCTGTCTGTCTGTCTCTCTCTCTCTCTCTCTCTCTCTCTCTCTCTCTCTCTCTCTCTCTCTCTCTCTCTCTAGATAGATAGATAGATTAATTTAACTTCTAATAGGAAAAAATTAGAAAACAAGGTCAATGGCTTTAATCAATAAACTTTCAGGATTTCAGATGCAGATCATTGTAAACAGTCACCTTGTATGCATGCATTCAATTGAGCTTTGATCGGTGCTGTCGGTTCAGGGTTTCAGTGGGTCATGGAGGGACCACCTACAGTGCAAAGACACTCCCTTTAGCTATAGTCAATTTGAGATAAGCCAGCATGCCAATCCATTACAGCTCTTACTGGATTTCAGTCGCCACTGGGCTTCAGAGCTTGTTATAAATGGGGATGCACACAAGGGCTCTGGGGATTGTGGGTAAAAAAACGCTGCAGTATTGGCGAGCAGATGGCTGTTCTCCAAACTCGCAGGATCCTCAAGACCGCCTTGCCAAACAGGAACAGGTGCTGGAGAAAGTAGGAAGTGAGCTAGGGGCCCTTGCGGCAGCTAGCAGGAGACCCCTGACCAGCTGGCGAGGAAAAAATGGAAAAAGTCTTGGCATCAGAAAAAAGGGAAACCTGTATCATGTAGGAAGGAAGAGGCTATCCAAACACTAAATACCAAATTTAGGTTCACAAGAAAATACAAAGAAATGTTCTTCAAAGGCTTTTAAAACATTCTAGAGTTGTATAGCACTCGCTACTGATATTTTGTGCCATTTTACAAAGGCACACGTTTATTTTTTTTGTCATTTAAAAAAAACCCGCTTACATTTGGCATAACAAGACTACGTATCCCAGGGTGTGTGCGAACGGTGCGAGTGGACAAAAGAAGGTCTGGCCTAGCCTGCTGCGCCGAGAGAATTACGGTAGGTCAGGGCTAAGACAGAGAGGAGGAGGGGGCCCCAACTGCACTCTACAGGGGCCCGGGCTTCTCAGTTGGTTCACTCTGGGAAGTCTCTTCAACAGCCAATGGGACGATGAGTAGTAGCCTACTCAGGCCTGGGCCGAGCACAGCAGGGTCGGGGTAAAGAATCACACTTGAAGGTTGTAAGGAGAATCAAAGCTTGTGTATTCCGTGTGAGCGTTGATGAAGTATTGATCAAGGGACCGTGGAGATGAGGTGTCGGACACCGGTGATCAGTGCAAATACTGCACCTGCTCAGCCTCGGCTACAGCCAGGAGGGGTTCACCCAAATGACCCGTGTATAAAAAGTGCTGGAGTGAAATCACTTATATATCCTTTATGACATTTATCATTTATTGCATTTATATAGTCTCTTATTTTAGTTTGAAATCCATAGATCCTTTTTGTATCTCATTATCGGGTTATTTGAAATAACTATTTAATAAGGAATTTTTTTTAAATGACCAATTCAGTAGAAACATCTACATAATTAATCAGGCATTTACAATTGGACTTGTAATTATATTCAATTAGTTTATTACCCAGTAATATATTGCAAATTAGAAGCAAATCAGTTCGTAATGGTGCTGCACTCTACATGACCGTAAGGCAATCTTGATGAAATGGAGACAGAAATCCTTGGCGTATCCTTGGTCCTTTAGTGACAAATACATTTAATGAAAAGCCTTGGTTGCATTGATTCTCTTAATAATAACGACGGATGGAAATACATTTTGATAGAAGTAGACGTTTTGAACTCAATCTTTGAGTTCAAGATTTGAGAATCTTTGAATTGTTCAAGTTTGTAGGTTAGGAAATCCAGATGAATACAATCCACGTGTCTAAACCTAACATCGCTCAAATGGAAATGACTAAATCCCTCGCTTCTAAATTGAGAATGGTACACTAAAAGGAAAGTTAAAGCATTGGTCTGCATTTGAAATTTGGTTACATGCTCAAAAATGATTTCTAACACCCAGTGCAACTACTTGCGTGCACTGGGTGTTAAAGACAAAATGTATCTCATACTTATTCCAGAATAACATCTTTGAGCGCTCCTATTGGCTGATCGTGCAGTAGCCTACATTTATTCTCACAGTGTGTGTGTGTGTGTGCCTCCCACTAGTGTCTCCCACTCAGGGAAACAATCAGCACGGCTCTCTCGACTCTTTCCCTCTCTGCTGTGAAGACCTCACACAGGATCTTCTGCTTTTTATTCATCTTGTCTACTTGCCTCGCGTCTGAAATAGGTCCACACGTTGGAGTGCAATCCCATTTATTTTGCTTTTACTTCCTATTGTCCCAATGGAAGAATAGGATGTGTAACTTTTGAATGAGAGTTCTGTTGTAAGTCAAGTATTATTAATAATGTATCCAGGAAAATAAGCAGTTTGTTATTGAAAGCTTCCAATGCAGTGAACTTGCGGAAGCCAAGCCAAATCTTTAGCTACATTTTGATTATAAAAGTTATCACGCCATAGGATGTTGTTATGTCATTATGTTATTATGCTAAGAATGTACACAGTATGGGGTGTGTACGCTTTGCATATATTATAACAGTCTTAAAGAAAGACAAGCTGTACAAACACATACAAAAGAAGAATCAACAACAAGAAACACAACAACAATCCTGTTACATGGGAACATTTTTTGCTTTGCTACTCTGGACTCTATGGCTTCAAAAGCTGTATCCCCCAGATTTGCTTTACCAATCAGTGGTTTAAAGAACGATGAATGCAAAATGTACGTTAGCTTTAATAACTACTGGCTTGGCAACACTAAAGGGAGTTCAGAACAATCAGCTCGGAATGATTGAATTATAGTGTTGAATAATTCATAATAATTCATTAGAATCTCAAAGTTGGGTGCTTTCTGCGAAACGGTGATAATATGGAAAGAAAAATGTGTGGATCCGATACGATCAATGTATTTCATCGAGTGTATGTGTAAGAAAATGTCTTGTCAATAGTTAATTACAATATTGCCTGCAGCATGCAATGTAAAACATGACTATTCATGGTGGCGATATTCATCAGTGTTCAAGTGTGACTAAAATTAACTTGATACGTGATAGGATGTGATAGATTTGAAAAGAAAATGTTTAAAATAGAGCAAAACTAAAAAAAACTGATTCAAGACAAAATAGCCAGTGTGAAACACTGGGAGGTTACCTAGTGTGGTTTCATTCAATATATCTTGTGTAACCTTTCCCGGTGAACTTTCCCTGTCTGCACCTCATTACGTGTTCTCTACGTGCTCGCACGCCCAATCCTTTTCCCATTTCACTCTCATACACACAATGGCTTGTACTCCCCCCCCCCTCTCTGCTGTTGCAGCACACACAGCCGTGAGCATTTGTATGTGGCACATGGTCTATGGGAGAGGAAGGAAAGGTTACATTCGGGCCACTGCTAGGACAACACTGCTACTGCTACAATGCAGTGCATTGTAGTTAGTTGCAGTGCTTTTTCAGTGTAGTATTTGCAGCCATGTGCATACAAAAGTGAAGGAATTGATCTGGTCTGGGTCGCTGTCTGTTTGTTTTGTGCGATGGATATTTTAGTATTCAGAAAGTGTTTCATATGAACACCTTGTTATAATGAGCAATGGGATGATACATATGTATATATATATGTATATATATATATATATATATATATATATATATATATATAATAAATGATATAATGAATGATACTTACAGATAAGTAAAGCACAAAATGGCTTAATGCATTGCTTCATGAGATTTCCGTGTAATATTAAGCATTTTCTAAACAGTGCTTCTAAAAGATTATCATTCTGTTTTAATGCCAGATATTTCTTCTTCCTCTTCTTCTAGAATCAGTGAATCAGAGTGTGGGTCACTGGCTTGGCAAGGCAACTATTAATTAAACTAATGGTGAATCCAAGAAAGGACTCACGCGTTGCCTTTGGCATTAACATGATTACAGCTCTGTTGAATTACTCAAAACTCTCCATTGACCTTTAATATTAAGAATGTTGTGTCTTTAAAGTGGCAATGGGCATAACCTTGAAGACACATCTGTTAGGATAGGGGATTTACATACGAAGGTAAGGAACACCTAGCCCTCAAACTATTTTCTGCTGTTTGTTGATCTTCAATTTGCATCTTAATCCAAACATGAACTAATGTGGCTTATTTGGAGAATAGCAGTCAGATGAAAATATAAATCTGTTTTAAAATCACAGTTTACACGTTTCAAATAAATTCATTAAATTATTGACAGAAAAGGAAAGCCAGGCTTTCCCTCCCCCCCTACAGTCCTTTTGCTCTTTAAAGCAGTTTTTTAATGTTCTTTGATGACATTTATGTCAACCTCTCTCACAAGCCCAAAGACACAAATGTCAGTGTATCTTTTCGTCCTCGGTGAAGGATATGTGCTTGGCCTCTGTTTCAATCGAGCTGCCAACTGTCAGTTTTGGAAGAACAAATCAAAATGTCATTGCACTACTCCGGCAATATATCGTATCTCTAGATATAGGGCCACATTGAACTGTCAAGGCCACTTTGAGGTGTTTTCTGTCATCACAAAGTAGTCCTGCTATGCAGTGTTGCTGTGATACTTAAAAGTCTCGAATTATGATAAAGCTGTGGCTAAGCTGTACTGATTTATTGTTTAAAAATGTCCTCTTAAGGCTGTGTGTTTTATTAATTCTTAATCTGAAGTCTAGAATAGATAATATAGAATATAGCCTCAAATATTTAGGTCTAATAACTAAAAACCTTACCATTTTTACCTCGATCCCTTTTGGCATGGCGGTAGCTTAGCTCTGCAGTCAGAGTAGACGTGTCGTCTGACAACCGAAGGGTTGCGGGTTCCAACCCTGATCCCTCCTGGGTTCACCCTGCTAACCCTAACTGTTTGTGTTTGTGAGTAAATGTGAGTCAACGTTGCCAAAGTGCTTTGAGTGGGCACAGTGGTTTAGAACAGTGTAGAAGCGCTTGAGTGCAGCCCTGCAACTTTGTAGACACTTGGTCCTAGAAAGATTTAAGAAGAAGATGAAGACACGGGTGATATCCAGGAAGCAGTGGGGTACAAATCATTTTGATTGGCTCTCGTCTTTCTGGGAGCACGCTGCACAGTAGCCTTCATTACAGGTTGCTGCTGTTGTTTTATGTCAGATGGCTAAACTGCCATATTCTTGAAGAGTGCCAGATTCAGGTGAATTTGGCGACACTTGTGGTGGTGGACGGTGGGGATTTTTTTTGGACACAGCCCACTGTGGATAGCTTCCATGCTAAGTGATTGCAGTCATATATTCTACTGAATATGAATGGCTTTCATTGTATGTACTGAAAATCGGCAAAGTTATCCATTAAGGGAAAAGCGTGAAAGCACGAGCCATGCTTATAAGTGCAACAATACTAATACTACTACTACTAATAATAATAATAATAATAATAACCAGTTAGGCCTATAGGAATCCTCTGATGCTTTCACACGTCTTTTCATGTCAGCGTTCGCCTCTCAGTAAAAGTGTCATTTTTTAAACTTCTTCCCCTTCTTTTTTACCTTCAATGTCTTTCTATTGAACCGCAGAATTAACTGTCAAAAGTTCTCTGCTGAAACGTTCAAATGGTCTGAACACTATGGCGTACGAGCAGTGATGCAACGGTACGTAAACCTCGGCAGCGAGGCAAGTCCCGGAAACAATGGCTGTCAGAGCACCAAGGTTGTGCCGAACAAAGGCCTAAGTGAGGAAGCACAGCAGCACAAAGCAGGTAACTTTCATTTTCTTTCGTTTTACAGGGGGGGAAAAGATGACCGGAGATATGAAGTTGGACAAAGAGTCACCAAATCAATTATGAAAATGGAAACTAAGCAAAAGGAAGAGTCGAGGAGGCAGATCAAGGGAAAGATATTTTAAAGGCACCTTTATAGCTGTATAGGGTTGCTCTGCAAGGCAATCTTATATAATAACACACAGCCTATAATGGAAAACCTTCCATGAAACACGTTCAGATTACATTTTCTATTTCTATTTCCCCATTAACTAACATACTATTTAGTCCTCCTTTGACAATTGGATAAAAAAAACCTATAGTGTGCCTTTGGTGCTGTATTAAACAAAAATACCTCACCTTACGTCTCTTGCTGTCTTACTTGGTTTGTGTACACGCTTACTCACAATGACGCCCTTGGGTGCATATAGGAGAGCGTGATGTAGACATTAAGCACTGACCCCGGGGCCCTCTGGGCTGTTCTCAACAGCTGATTCGCTCTGTAACAGCAGAACGCTAGTGACAGATCCCTGCACTATTCCAGGAAAAGACAGAGTTACTCACCCAATCAACAATTGACCTTGCTATGTCAGACCTCTAGATATTGTTTTTGTTTTTGTACATTGAAATTCTGTTGGGGTTTATTTTGTTTATGTTTGAGCTTATGACAAATGCTGTTTGTGTTTTTCACTCAGGCACAACTGGGGCCGCCTAATGACATTGCCTCAAATGTCTTTATTAGGTCCCAGAAAGTGAAAGTGAAAGCGTGGTTTGAAGTGCTGAAAGTGCTGTTTAGCACTTTAGTTTAGGTGATTGTTTGTACAACAAAATAGTTAGAAATAAGGAGACAGACATACTATGAGGCAAAAAAATCCAAGGGGCTTATATAGGTATCCCAAATAGAGAAGTAAGGAAATAAAAATACCCCAATTTAACATATTGGTCAGCCATGGGTTTTTACTACAATGCCCTAAAAATGAATAAGTAGACTACATAGAGTGTTATCGTCACGTAACCAAATACCAAATGATTATGGAAGCTATTTACATTTTCCACATCATTGAATCTCTATAGTAGATTCAATGATGTGGCAGAATTAACTGTGATGACCAATGTACCAATGTTTTTACAGCACATGGTGAAATTGTATTTTCATTGACAGTTGCAGGTCATCTTTGTAAGCTAAACCAGCCACCAATGCTGCACATTGATTTTATTATTCTGCGTTGCCCGGAAACAGTGGTAGTTAAACACATTGCCAGAATGGCTTCAAAGTTATTAATAGCATAACATAACCTTTTTTTTGAAAAAAATATATTCAGTAAATTCAGTGTGAACGCCTTTATATCACACACACAGAACGTGAGAAAAGAAATGTGAGGGAGGTTAAGTTAAGCCTCGTGACAGTTTATAGCTATCTCGTGCTTGTGTGTGTTAGGCAAATTACCTTCACACCCAAATTTAAAACAATTACACCAGAGGAACGAACAACTTGCATTATGTGTAACTTCCTGTATGTGTTTGATTTAAATGTCAGATTTTCCTTTTCAAATAACCTCTTCCTTTCCTACTTTGTGTGGCACAGGCCAAACCCTGAGATCTGTCAGGATATTTTAATTTTTTTGGCCACTGCCAAGATTGACAGATGGCCAGGACAGGCCGGGTGGACTCGGCTAAAACTACAGTAATAGCATCCAACTGATATCAAATCTGTTTGATTCGCCACGTGTCAGCCTCCTTCTGCCTTTGACATGAACAAAGGATCGTGTTTTTTTTTTAGATTGATGAGTCATTTATCTGTCAAGTCTGAGCATACTATTATGTAAATCCGGAACATAAATAGCCTCTTCCGTGGTGGTTTATTTTGTGATTTTAGTCGGAGTTATACTTTTCAAGAAGTGGTGTTTCGTGATGGCACTACTCATTTAGACATGGCATAAAGTATTTCTCACAAGTTCACTGAAAGGGAGACAGGGCAAACAGGTGTTTTTAAAAATGTAGTTACTATCTAGTCATTTAGCGAATGCTTTTATCTAAAGCCATTTACAGTGGATTCAGATGTCATTAAGGAGCAGGTAGAGGTTTTAATCTTGCTCAAGGAGGCCTACAGGATGGCAACAGGCAATCGGGATCAAACCCAGAACCTTTCATTTGAGAGTCAAAAAACCTTTGGGAGTCATTTGGGAGTCTTTTAAAACTTTGACACAGGTGTATGTAAGATTGTTATAGAAAGCATTGTCACTGTTGGTAATTGTACATCTTTGTAAATGCACTATTATTGTTCACTAACACTGTCCAGAGTCCATATAAGGTAGCTGAGGTCTTGGTAAGTTAGTTTATATGTAAGTTCAGATACCAACATTAGACTCTCTGTCTCTGATCCATGTAGGCCTATTTCAAGTTTGAGGGAATCTACATCTATAGGAATTCTTCCAAACTCACCGAGAATAGGCTATAAATGCTATCATATATCTACAACAGTGAAGGAATATAATAAGAAATACATGTGGAATACTAAATCAAAGCATTGTAGGTTGGCTATTGACTTACATAAAAGTTAACATACCGTGAGAGAGATGTGTTTGTGGTTGTCAATAATACATCAAATTGATATATCAAAAATAAGAAACAGACCTACTCTTTTGAATTATTCTTTTTTTTTTTTTACTTCTTTGTTCTCCAACGCCACATATCCCTTTCAAATGACCTAATGGAATAACAGCGAGCAAATCACCAACACAGCAACAACAACCACCGCCGTCTTGTTCCATTCATCAGGAATAAACTGGGAGCATGTTTGAAATCGAATGCGACTGCCTGGTCGTTCGCCGAGAAGAGTTCAAGAGTTTCACCGCTGAGCCGTGAAATGAAAAGCAGCAGCTGATGTAGCAACAGAGGCTTCGACCTGTGCGGGCGGGGGAGGGGGTTCCTCGCAGTGGAACATAATAAAAAAAAAGAGAAAAATACCGATTTTTAGAGGTCTGCAGAAAAAATGTCTCGCTTCCCTTGTTGTTTGCACTGCAGCCATATTTGAAGTTTGAGGGCTCCAACGCGAGGTTAATCGATTTAACCGATTTTCAATTTGACCAGCTGCTGTGCTTTGTATGTGTAGCAGGGAAGAAAAAATTCCCAGAGGATTTGAATGTTGCATTAATGTGCCCAATGGGGTATAGCTTAAGGCGAGTGAACTAGCCTGACATGAATAAATAAGTTGCCGGGGCTGTGGGGCTGTGGGGCTGCACACGGCCACAGCGCCACCGCTGTCCATGGTGCTACATCTGGCTCTCCTTCCCTTCTGTTCTCTTCAACTTATAACAGCCTTTATAAAACAACACTCTCTCTCCTCGACATCTTTTCCGAATCTGAACTTTTTTATTTCCGGGAGGTTGTTTGTTTTATGTTTAATAAAACAACAAATAATAAAAATACAAAAAATAACGATAAATTATGCTTATGGCTTAACTAGGACAATTTCACCCGTGGCTCACAACACAATTTGGAAAATAAGTCCACACACACACACACACACACACACACACACACACACACATTGTCCATACCCAGCCCAGCCCTCGCTCCGCGGCACTGATTCGTTTACAGTCGCCGTTGCTTTTGTCGGTCTGCGGGCGCGAGCAGCGTTCACAACTCCTGATTGGCTGGCTGCTTGCGCCTCTCCGCGCTCAATACGTGACAAATCTCCAATTGCGACTTGACTTGTGTGGCTGAGGGCGGTACAGGAGAGGAGGGGGGGAGGCAAGTCCTTGTGCAGAAGAAGGGTGAGGGGTGTCAGATTGAAAAGAGAGAGAGAGAGAGAGAGAGAGAGAGAGAGAGAGGGGTAAAAAAAAGATCCAGATACGTAACACTGGAGTTAAAAGCGAATTTACTGCTTGCAAATGCCTTTGAAACTATTGTTTACAAGTAGGTTTAAAAGTGTTATGTTTTATATTGTAATGCATTAAAACGATGAAGGGCATACAAATAGACCCATACCACATTTAAATCTTTCAAAGATACATAAAAATTATATGTTTTGTATTCAGGGCTTTATTTGACATTATAACTAGGCCTAACTCTTATGATAACTTGGGTTGAATCTTATTTTAGTTTCACATAGGGTTTTAAATAAAGTTAATAACATGTTGTTTTGGAAAAATACTAAATATAGCAGAGCCTATTTATTTAGCAAAAACGAGTGCCCAAGTAACCCCAGGATGACACCCTATCTCATTGATTTTGTAAGCAGCATCAAACAAAAGGAAAAGCTTTTTGGTCATATAAATAGATTGACAGAACATATGTTACACCCAGCAGCTTACTGTTAACGGCTCTTAAAGTCTTTATTGGGGCCTATGTGTTTACAGGTGTAAAACATTTGAATCAAATGGAGAATACAAATGCTCAAATTAAAATAGTTCTACATGTAATGTTATGGGGTGCCGTTTTCTTTCATCCAGAGTGCGCATGACCGAGCGTACGCTTCTGTGTGTGTGTGTTGTGTGTGTGTGTGTGAGAGTGAGGGGGGAGAGAGACAGACGACGGGAGAGTTCTGTTCTTTCACTGCTCCATCCGGGAACTTTAGAATTAGCATTGACAGCCGAAGCGCAACTTTTCTCCAGGCAAAGTGAAATCAAGCCGCGGACTCGGACAAAATATAGTCCCCCCTTTTCAACTCGAAATTATCGAAAGAAACGGCACGCGGCGATTTGGTCGGATGTATCGATATTTGGACATATTTGGGATGTAACTGACCGAGGTCTGGGATCTTTCCGCTGTGTTTAGACCACTTTTTTCGACGGGCGTAAAGTGGGTGATGAGTCCTACCCTGTAAAGAAGCGAGAACTTGCTTTGCAGCCTGAGTAGTTCTTCTTTCAATTGTTATTGCCGCTTTAAAAAATCTTTAATTCACTTAAACTTCGTCCGTATTGCGTCGAAAGTGGGAGAAAAGTGCTTTTGAAGTCGGACCATGGAACTACAAGGCCTACAAGAGGCGCTGAAAGTAGAAATCCAATGCCATCAGGTAAACGAAGCATCGTGTTATTATATCCTTATTGGTGTTGTGAGCGACGCGAGGGGATGGAACCGCGAGGAACGGGTAACGGTTACTAACGGGTAACGGTTACTAACGGTTACTAACGGTTACTCCGGTTAACGGTTACTCCGAACACAGAAGTGTGCGACATCTGCGATGTACGCTTTTCTTTTTTACATCGGGTGACGACATAGCGTGGACTTTCGAGTCCGATTCGTGTACTTTTGGGAGTACTTTGGCTCGGCCACGGGTCTTTATTGAGCAACAAGGACCGAGTGGTGATGCAGTGGCAGCAGGACGCCAGATGAATATTCATGAGGACTCTGTTAGCTCGCTTTGTTCCTCCCTACGTCCTAAACTTGAGACACTTTACTACATTCCCGTTTCGTCCTCTCTCCCCCTCTCTCCCCTCTCTCTCCCTCTCTCCCTTCGTGTTTAGAAACTAGTTGCACAGATGAAGCAGGACCCACAGGTAAATGTTGTATATTGTGAACATCCTCGACCTGGGCAGGAGGAATTGGGAGTGTGCGGAAAACTTTATCAGCATAAATCTCTTATTCGGTTTCAACATGATCGTCGTGTTTTGCCCTCGTCATGACTTTGCTGAAAATACCATCGTACGACTCAAAGTTTGCTCTCTGTCGACAGAATACAGCCCGATGTCTTTATTCTTTATTCTTGACTGATGTTTTGTTCGTAGGACGGAGAGCTTAGGAAACAGCTGCACGACAGACACACCAGAATAACGAGCGAAAAACAAGTAAGACCCCTTATATACTCGACTACTACGCTTTGTACATCACTTCGGGCATTTCTGTGTTGGTGTTGTGCCCGGGTTAGGGTTACGATGACGTGTAGAAGTGGTGATTTGACCCTCCAGGACAGCAGGGAGGTGAGAGAAGTTAACTGTTGAGAAGGAGCAGCGTCCATTTTGAGCAGCGACGTGTTTGTGAGTGTGATATGTCTGATAAGTAAAGAGACTTGGACAAACACCGGGCATTAAGTCCGTTAAGTCCCGTTGGCCGTGGACAGGGCTCGGTGTCCGGACGGTTCTTTGTCATATCGCATGTCGTTGTGTTACTTTACGTTAGTCTTGTACTATTATTTATTTCGGTCACATGACGCCCAGGTCGCTTTTGATTCGCCCACGATACGCTTTCACTTTTCTTTTTTTTTGATACTATCTTACAGCAAACGCAGCGCTATTTTATTAACTTCACTTAACGCATTACGGGCTGTTTCACTTTGTTGCGTCCCGCCGTGCGTGTTTCGTTGAGGGTATAATGTTAAGCACTTTACGAAAAGCCCCCCCCTGAATAGCAACAGAAGAAGAAGCCATCACGCTGTCTGTCGTTCAGCACCACGGACTGTCTGTCGTTCAGCACCACGGACAGCTGCCACGGAGCAGTCACACTCCCACCTTCGTTTGGCTTATAACTTGTCGAAGCTTTCCTTAAAAGATGGTTAGCGATAACAAAAGTTAGTCTGTAACTTGTGAAACACGGTGCTGTTAAAGCGATTCGGTGTGTGTGTGTGTGTGTGTGTGTGTGTGTGTGTGTTTTACGTGGGTTTTCTGCCTCTCACAAAAAACCAAGCCTTTAGCATTTTGCTGGAGTCAATCGATTCCATTTCCTGTGGAATGTCCAGCAGGACTGGGAGCCTCGGCTGTTGCAGCCAACACTACAACACACACTACAACACACACTACAACACACACTACACTACACACTACAACACACACTACAACACACACTACACTACACACTACAACACACACTACACTATACACTACACTATACACTACAACACACACTACACTATACACTACAACACACACTACAACACACACTACACTATACACTACAACACACACTACACTATACACTCGACGTGAATCTCGGTGTTATCATCGTGTCTCGCCTATTCTTGTTGCTGTTACACCGATGTCATTTTGTGTGTTTTTATTGTAGTGTTTATCGTGAAGCGCTTCAGTTTGGTAGTGGAAGCTTCCATTTTGAGAGAGAAGGGGTGGTTTCTTCCCAACATGGAGAAAAAGTCTGCAGAGTTTCGTGCAGGGATGGGGGGGGATGGGCCCCATTCATGCCTAACATTACCATTTTGATTGCTTTGATGCTGTTTTTGGTGGAGGGGGAGGGGTAGCAGGGAAAAGACAGAATGCCCGAGTCAGCACTGCACAGGGGCTGTTTAATCACTGCATATAACTGAGTCTCTTTTATTTTTATAAGAAATACGACCTCTACGTCTATACCCGCCTACTAACTGGTTAATGCTAGTGCATAAAGAACGCACATTTTAATTTGAACCCTTTTTTTAAACGATTTGGATGTCAGTGATACACTTTTTCACCTACATTGTAGAACATAAGTGTATGTATATAGGCTAAACATGCTTGTACAACTTAACTATCCTTTCAGGTTGCGCAGGCTCTGTCAACATTTCCCTGTGTTAAAATGAACTTTGGTGTTTGGGTTTGGGTTGTTTGGGTTTAAGTTATGTGCTGAAATTCTGAAACATATTAGCTGCAGTGTATATGGTTTGCATACAGAGCAGTTACAATGTAAACAGCGGGCTAAGTAGTGTGGTTGTAAAGTATATAATCAGTGGCAGTAAAGTCTATGTATTGTAAGCTACCCTTTGCTACACAAAAAGTCAGAATAAAGGAACATAAAAAACAAATACACAAAAATGAAAACATTATTACCATCAGTGAAAAGAGGAATTATAGTTGAGTTCCCATTTGAATTGTAGCTGTAAACATGTTAAATACATTTCTAATCCACAGTTACAAAAGATCACAACTCACATAATATGAAGGCCAGAAAAGATGAACAAACAACAAAACAACAACAAAAAAACATATATAAGATATGTGGTGATATAATTAGTTGGAATCGCTGGAGAGCAACTGCATTGTTCTAGGCCATAACATACAGCTGTAGGCTAGTCTGCTTTCTGGAGCTAATGGCTGTGAATTCTAAATGACAAATGAGTCACAATACATAGTGGCTAGACAACAGCCAAAATGGATGCATGCTTCAATTGCTTGCTTAAGATTTTTTGATTGAACTTTTCAGGCATTTGATTGTTTTTTTCTCCAAATTTAATTCTCTAGTTTCGTGTTAAAGATTTAAGATGGCTTATTTTCATTATTTTGTGGAAATGAAGCGAGAAACCCACTCCACAGACACCACAGAACCAGAATTTATCCGATTTATGATCTGATGTTGACATTTTATACACTTTCTTTTTAAATAAGAAAACCTATTGATTTTGTTTCTTCCATGCCTCACTTGCTCTGCATTGCATCATAGAAACACCTCGCTAACGCCGGAGGCTTCAATGCACTTTCTTCTTGTTGTTCTTTACCCAAGCTGACGGTAATAATAATAATAATAATAATAATGATGATGTTCCCGTTACAGCATCTTGCGACGGATTATCCACACAGATGAATTGCGTTGGTTCAGCTGGTATGCTTGTGTACGTTGTGTTGGCATCTGAGTACAGTGTTCATAAGAATAATATTTCACTTACACACACAGACACACAAGGTGTTTTTCCAAATGAAGCTTCTTCATGATTTTGTCTCTTTTGTACTTGGATGTGAAAAGTCTTTTTCTTTCTTCCTGTTTCCCAGGATGTCTTAGCACTGGACATTTTGTATGACGTATTGATATGAATAGTGTCTGTGTGTACTGCTGTGTTTAAAGCCATGACCCATTGACAATAGTAGAACGAATACAATAAAAGCATGTAAACGTATTATTATCGTATGTGTCCAAGCTGCAGAGCTTTAGACAAACTTGGAAATGAATGCATTGCAAGGTTTGCCATTGTGTGGCTCAATCGAGATTAAACATTCAATATGCAATTTAAAAATCAGCAGTAGTCTTGTCATTGTTGAGTATCAAAGCAAGATCTACTTGTGTCACAACCTTGTTGTAGTACACACCTTGCACTGTATTGTATATTTAGCTTCATGCAAATACCAAGCTTTTGCATCATAGATGTTGTGGCCATTCATATTGCAATATAAATATAAACCTGATGCATTCTAAATCCATGGAACTGCTCTGAGAATATACAAATAATATTTGTTTAACTGAACGAAGGGAACATTAGCTTAGATGTTGCTTTAGCCAAATGCACAAGATGCATGTTTGTGTTCTGTGGAATACTCTTAACAGGCTAACAAGTAAATAAAGATAAATGCAATGAAGCACTGTGTGAGCACACTAGCGTAGCGTGGTTAGGCTCTGTAGTGATATATTTGCTCCTGGATTTGTTCACAGCACAGGATGCCCGACCTCTAAACCAAAGCAACCACCTGATTGGTGCGATTTACCTGCAAGAGCTCCTGCTATTGGATGTGATAATAGTGTCCACAACTCTTCAGACTCTAAAAATTAATTGATTAACTGTTATTGCAGTAGTACCTATATGTATGCATAGTGTATAGTAGACTATAGTATAATATAGTCTAGTATAGTGTAGTGCATCATCCGAAGCTAGGTAGCATAGCATAGCATAGCAGTTAACATTTAGCAGTTGATGTTCCCTGCTCAGTCAGAATGGCATTTTCCTCACTTATAGGGAAGAGAGAGCAAGTTCACATGACTTGAGATTGCATTTTGGAACAAGATTAGGCCCTCAAGGTGAGGGCATCACAAAAGCCGCGTTACAATTCAATTCTATCTCCCCGGTTTCAGAACAGGGGTGTTTGGCCTGCATATGCTGGAATAGTTGGGGGTTTTCTGTGTGTGGCTCTCAGCAGGGCTATGAGCCAGTGTGCTGGCTAATATGATCTGAGACCCCCTGGTGTCTGAGTCCTGGTCCCCCAGCAGCTGTTGGCCTGAGCCTGGCTCTATGCACAGCAGAGGTATGGTATATATACTGTTTATATATATATATAAATATATATACTTGTTGAAGAACTATACGGGGTGTGATTTTGCCTCCTTGCCGTTTTTCCCTCTCTTTCACAAGATGTGCCTGCATAGGTGCATACAATATGTGCTTCAGTGGCAATCTGTCTTACGAAGCGCTGTAACTGCCTTCAATGATTAAAAGGGGTGTGAAAATTGTTTTATTCACGATTCCCGGAAATTGCTGTAAAGTACTCCAACCCAAAATAGTGTACGAAAGTTCCCCGGGAAATGCAGACATAAGGAATAGATTCTTGCCTATTTCTTTCTTTCTTTATTTGTAGTTTCATAGAAAACAGTCGACAACCCTACTTCCTCTTGCGCCAGTGATCAGCTTTAGGACTCTAATGGAGGTTGGTTTAGTTCCTCCTCCGCCACTCACTCCCTCCACAGCCGGTGGCTCTACCTGACTCATCTGTGTCGAGACGAGGGGTGGCTGGGGTGGCTGGGGGTCACTTTCCCAGGCAGGATGGGCCCGACTCCCAGCTAATCCCAGCATGGCTCATTACAGGCTCCTGCTGGGCTGATTAAAACTAGAGAGCGGAAGTTGTGTGTGTGTGTGTGTGGTTATGGATTTAGTGAGGTACTAGATCCTGGTTAGTTTTACACGGAAGATTGTTATGAGGCATGTATGACTGTGTCGATACACGCAGTATTGCGATAGGCTATTTAGCATATATCGATCAAACTTTGAAACAACATTTGCATTTTTTAAAAAATTCATTAGTATCCGTTTGTTTTTCATATCTCTGTTGTCACGATAGGGAACATACCGGTAGATTCCTGACAGCTTTCACTTCGGCGGTGCCTGCCAAAACCTAAACGCCCCCCTCGCTAAACATCACATTCTTGTTTGCCTCTGAATCGACGAGGCCTGACTGGTAAAACTCTCTCTCTCTTTTGTGTGTGTGTGTGTGTGTGTGTGTGTGTGTGTGTGTGTGTGTGTGTGTGTGTGTGTGTGTGTGTGTGTGTGTGTGTGTGTGTGCGCGCGCGCGCGCGTGCTCTGTTTGCGACGGCTGGCCGCTCGTTCGTTGTGTC
>OOFB01036637.1:33949-45163 GCA_900323305.1 Trachyrincus murrayi
AGCCAGGGGGGGGGGGGGGGAGAGGTATCATTTATTGATCAAAGTTCTGCGCGCTGCTCGGGCTGCTTCTCTAAGTGCAAAAAGGGGAAGAAGAAGAAGATGAAGATGAAGAGTAAAAAAAACCCAATCAGGCTTGTTCCCTCCTCACATGATTTCCCACGTCTATGCTGCGCCTTCGACCCCTTCTCGTGTTCAGCACCGCCATGGCGTGAATCCTACAGGGTGGATGTTGAAGTTGAAGAGCGCGAGATTGTTGTAGTCGGGCGAATATGTGGACTGGATTTCTTTCCTGTGCATTGATTGGATACTGATACGTTGATATTGAATGGGGCAAGAAATATTGACAGATCTCCACCATGGCAGAAGGGTCTCATGCATAACACCATTTGCATAAATGTATACATATATATATATATATATATATGTATTTGACGGTGGCGGTATAATATGTATTTCTTTCCCGGTAAGCAGAGGATTAAAGGATGGTGAGTAGGGCCAAGCAGCTCCGGGGCCCCCGAAGCATTCATCTAAATCTATTGCCGTTGTGTTGTTATGTTTATGCATGGGTGTGAGGTAGGCACCGAGTTGAAACGGCAATTCAATAGAACAGAGTGCCCCTTACTCCCCACCTCCAGTATTACCCGCCTTTTTGGTCTCATTTTATTCCTCGCCAACTACTCTTCGAATAAATCGATTCGGTCCCGCGCGCTCCATTCCCTCAACACACCGCCATCTGAACACCGACGCGATGCTATCTTTTCTTCAATGTATGGAGAGGGTATAAGTAAGGGGGAAGAAAGAGTAGAGGTGGGGTGAATGCATTTAGACCCGGAGGCCTGATGGAAGGGACGGACACAGAGGAGCGCGGATTGCGAAATGGCAAAGTGGCCGGGGAGTGTTCCGAGAGTCGGCAATGGAGAAGGAACAGGGAACCAATCAGATATCAGCTCGTCTCTGCTCTTCCGTCCACCCGACCGCCTCATCTGCCGAACGATTTACCAACAATCTCGCACATCCACAGCCAATATGTCTCCCCCCCTTGTATTCTCTTTTTAAAGCGTGCCACGGCTGAACTAGCCCCCTTGCCCATCCACTCTGCTGATCAACCAAAAACCCGGTTTTCCAGTCTTCAACTTGCAATGAATAGGGTTGACTAATCAAAAAGAAAAAGAAAGTTATATTCACAAATGTCTGTCGGGGGCATTCGGAGCGAACCAAAGCCTGAATTCAACATGCGTCTTCACCCAAGTACGCCGTTAACGGCTCCCCCGGTCTGTGCCTTAATATACAAGCGCGCTAGCGTGCGGACGGCTATGGCGCTGTAATATTCCGGTTTGCAGAAAGGCATACATTAACGTGTATCGTAAACCGGATTACGGGCCGCCTGTGGAGAACGGCTGGCGGGTTGGTTTGTCCAGAACGCAACTCACTGCATGATTTATAGGACTTGGGTCGGTTTATGTAGTCGTATGATGCATGATGCGTGCACTTGTCAGAAAGGAGGTGTGTGTGTGTGTGTGTGTGCGCGCTATAGACGACTCGAGGATCGAAGGGAATGATGCTGGACTCATGCTCATACATTTTTCAGAGGTCTGAGCGCTGCTCGCTGCTCCCCCATCGCCAGGAGAGTCAACACTGAAGCCGTCCAATGGAAATAATGCTAAATAAAATAGCTTCTAGCTCGAGGAAAAATAATGTATTCTTGTAGTTATTTGATTCGGTGTGTACTGTATACATACATGTGTTGAATAATATACATAATTGGATCGGTGATATTTATTTGTTATCATACAAAACCACGCTAATGAGTTACGCACTATAGCCAGTCAAAGAGATTTACATCACATGCACGGGCACTCACACACATGCACGCACACACATGCACACACATATGCTCGCATGCGCACATGCAGAAACACACGCGCGCACACACATGTACGCACACACACACACACGCACACACACATGCACACACATACGCTTTCACACACGTGCACACGCACACACACATGCACACACACACGGACACACATACGCTTGCACGCATGCACGTTCTGAGGAGCCGGCAGCCCTCCATGCCTTATGTATGATACCTGGGTCAGGCTACAGTGGTCGCAGTCAGGATTTCAGCTACAAAAC
This sequence comes from Trachyrincus murrayi, assembly GCA_900323305.1. Taxonomy (NCBI): domain Eukaryota; kingdom Metazoa; phylum Chordata; class Actinopteri; order Gadiformes; family Macrouridae; genus Trachyrincus; species Trachyrincus murrayi. The sequence continues at coordinate 36,089 of OOFB01036637.1, forward strand.
ATGAAAGATGTTGTGTTCAGGGTTTGTGGTTCCATCGGGGGTTTGAGGGAACCATCTCAAATGTCCATTGATTTGCTTACTCGTGGATTCTGTATTATACTGGTGACAGCAGGTTTCTGCTGCAGCTTTGTTTGTTGTCGTTATCGATGTTATGATTGTGTTCAGTGCTACGAACAAAAGACGTTGAGGGATCTGTTACAGTAAGCAAACATTATTTAGATCATTTCGATTTTCGAAACTTTTTTCGTGCTCTGCATTCGATGCATTAGCATCTCTGGAAGAGGCCTTTGCCACAGTATGTCAAATTATGATATATAAATCTATAAGCTACACGGGAAAATATAGGGCTCACGGTGAGCTGACGGCAGGAGGAATGGTGAATCCAAGCCAGATCATAATTGTGAAACGACAGGCTATAATTAAAATGAGTTCCTCTGGATATTTGCTAGGTGTTCATTGCTCAGCGTCTGGAAGTCTTCCCATCGACCAATGATTACTAGAGGATACCTTTTGTAGTCGAGTGTGTGTGTGTGTGTGGGGGGGGGGTCTGTATTTACATAACAAAAGATATATGCTAAATGACACGGCAACCGGAGGTCAACATTTACAGACAATAGCATGATGCTAACGGTGGGCTAATAATAGTGCATTACTCCCAGATCTTAGGGGTACCTGTATGTGATGAATGGTAGTATAGAAGATATACAGAGTGTAGGGGCGCTTTACATTCAGTGTTTAACTCATAAAAGACTGAAATTGACCACACAACAACTACTCTCAAGAACAAATTACTTACTCATTATACCCCTCTCTCTCTCACACACACACACACACACACACACACACAGACACACGCACGCACGCACAGACACACACACACTACTTTCTTACACACAACTTAAACTCACTATCAGACACAATAGCACACACACACATGCACATGCACACACACATGAGTGGTTAACTTTAACTCAATAACACAATAGGACACACACCAACAGACACACACACACACACAGTGTGTGGTATTCATTCACCTCCCTCTTCCCACAATGGCCCCCATCACACATTTCCACTCTAATTTCGGCAGAATAATAGGATCTCTCACTTTTTCGATGCCACCCTTTGAAGTCAAACAGCCAGATTGTCGGGGTAAAGACCGCCACTTACAGTGTGCCTCAGGTACAAATGAGACGCATTAGTTTGCCGAGCCCCGGCATGAATATAAATTCTCTCTGCGTCGCGACCTTCGCGTTTTACGACCACGGCCGCACTGCAAGCTTCCGATCAAGAGGTTGGAGCGTGCCCCCAATACTCGGAGGAGGGGAAAGAAATCCATTATCGCGAAGAGCAAATTCCACATCATGAAGTGTGGGATGAGATGTAATATGTATGACGTTAGGCCGTGTCGTTTTATAGGTTTTCAAAGCAACCAGGAGGTGTTAAAACTAATGGTATTGTATATGCTGTGACACACAGCTGTCCGTTAAAATTGTAGAAATCGCATTTATTAATTTTTTTACTTTTTTGTGATTCGTTTTTTTCCGTCGGCGGCAATTTTCCCATAATGCGTAGAAAAAGGACGTGACTATCTTTCGACCCGATTGAAGTTTTTCCATCCATTTACGATGTGGTAAATGGATGGAACGACAGTTACTAACAGTGAATACAGATACATTAGAAGAGCAGGGAGGGGACATCTTGCTCAAGGACGTCCTACCCCCCCAAGCCAAAGCACGCAGAGCGTGAATTTCGGTTCATATTTGTCGCACGACCCAAACAGGAAATATAATCATAGCGAAATACGGGAGACCTCCGAACGGCTCAACAGCAACATTTTGGGGGGTCTCTGGAAAAACCATGTGGGGACATGATGGCTCAGATGAAAAAAAAATTTTTTAAGCGGTCTTCAAAATATTTAAAATATTAAATATTATCTAAATATGCGATTTTCGGCGATGTAATGGAGGGATCGGTATGAGGTCAGAGTAGATAATTACGGCAAGAAAAACATTGCATAACGGCGCATCAAAAGGGAACGTTTTTGGGTCATTTTCGAATCAGTCGGCTCATTTGTTAGTTAGCATTTCTTGGTGCAAGCCTTTTTCCAGAACATTTTTAACAAATTATGCTTTTAAAAAGTGATGGGGACAAAATGTATATATATATATATATATATTACTCTTATAATGAATTCCACAGGAGGTGATACAGTAAGTAGGCCTATTTAATAAAAACCAATGGCCATTTAGCAAGAACTATGAAAGGGACAAACAGTCCCTTTTCATAAACTCAGTGTGTGACAGGACTCCAACCACATAATCAAATCTACTTCTTTTGACCAGCTGCTATGTGCATACAAATTTATTTTCTCTCAAGATCCGTCTGGAAGCTTTTGAAAAAACAAAGTTTCGCAGACCGAGGTAATTTTTTATTTTCCAACGTTGCCGATGAAAAGTTGATCGCTCCTAATGGGAAGTCAGTGGTGCTGCTGACACAGTTAGTGGTCCTGATATTCTAATCATGCCGTGGATATGGCAGTGCTATGTACGCTTTCGTGTGTGTGTGTGTGTGGGGGGGGGGGGGTGCGGCAGTTCAGCACATAGCACCCACGTATAGGAAAACATTTGCAGTGCTTGCTGGGAGTTAGAGATGCGGACCAGAATGAATTAAACTCAGATGATTTGCGAGGTCCGGATAGAATTTGGCCGAGGGCCTGATTTGGCCCCCAGGCCTTGTGTTTGACACAAGGCCTTAGCTGTGTCATACACAGTTAAAATACATTGCGTAGATCTCGGCAACACTCACGAATAAACTTGTTTTCGTTCAATTTTTGTAATGAACCACACCGACCATCAATTCAGTTACCTCTCAGGAGTGCTCTGTAGTCACATCAGATAATGGTTTTTAGCAGGTAATTTAATAGGCTCCCTGACATTTCAATTTTGTTTATTTTGCCCGTTTGTAATGTTTGTTATGATTTATTTTCATCTGTTTGGGATTTTCTTTTTCCTTGCCCTTGTAACCGTTTTTTTCTTAATGTATTCTCATCCATAACTTTATGGCAAATGAGACTTCAATCCCGATGAGACCTCTCTCTCTCTCTCTCTCTCTCTGTGTCTGTCAAAATAAAAGATTAAAAAAACAAGAAATAAGAGGTAGCTCAAGGTTGTTTGAGTTCCTTTCATCCAATATTGAATTAGCTCAGTGGTTCCGACTCAAAGAGGTGTTTCTTCCTTGCTCCCGACCCATTTTGCAACCCCTAGTTCTTCAAAGACACAAAAAAGCACGCAAAAACACCCCTCTGTTTATAAATGGCGCGTGTTTGTTAAAACACTGTGTGCGTTCTTGCGGGTCTTTATGGCGGGAAAACACAACAACATCCGAATTTGCATACGAGAGCAGATGCTTCCATGTTAAGGAGATGAGTGAGTACTGGAGTTTGAACGTCGTTCCAGGAATTGTTTAATTAATCACTTCATTTGATCGCGCGACTGATTGATCACTTTCGTGAAGACTTTTTAATTCATCCGAATTATCATGCCTCACGTTGCCGCTATAGATTCCAAGTCCCATTTGAAAAGGCCAAAACTCTATAATGAGTTATCTATTTAGGTTTTTCGAGTTTTATATTTCAATGATCTGAATAATAATACCGTGGAGTGGCAACAGTTCTGATCTGCCTCTGAGGAAATGTATGCACGCAAACGTCTAATGAGAAATGCTTTCATTCTGTATTTTGCTACCAAAATGCTTTTCACTCAGCTTCAGTACACTTTATAGTGTTTCTTCTACAAAGTTCATCTCAACATTTTGAGGGTGTGAATTTATGTTTCGTTGTTAAATAGAACAAATGTGATTGTGAACACTTAATATATTATAGGGTTTCAGAGATAATGCAAATAGAGATTGACCTTGGTTAATGGCTGTATTTTTGTATCTATATACATATACACAGTGTGTATATATACACAGTATACACACTCAGAACCACTTTTCTCACAGTTGTCCCTCCCACACCCGATTCGAACGGTATCACTCAATATAATGGATGTTATCAGTGGTTATCAGCCCCATAGCTATGGGTCAGTAGGTGCCTACACTACCGACCAGTAGGTTCAGAGGGCCGTTCTCATCGATTTGTACGGTTGATCACTGATGCCAATTCGAGAGGAGTCCAGATCCAGTACATAAGAGAAATCCATTTCCAGGCCGCTTGGGCAGAAGCCCCGGCGTCATGCTCAAGACGCAAGAGGCGAAAACAACATGGCTGACATTCCTTTTATTCTCAGTGAATAAAAGGAATTCTCAGTTATAAGATATGTCACGTGACAGTCACGTGACAACTACGTGGTTTCAGCGATAGCAAACACCATAGCAACGATAGAAAACGTTGCATTAACTAGCAAACTAAACATCATGTACATTCACTGAACGAAGATTATGAAAATGAAATGTGACATGACATTTCTCGCTCGAAATGTTATCAAAACGCATTTCAAGCCTGATAACCACTGATAACGTTATCACTATCGAGTGATAACGTTCGAATCGGGCGCCTCCCACCAAGACTTTTCCCGGAAGGAATAATAACTTTCTAAATCGAGGAGTTCTTCATGAATAGCCGCTGTGCGAAATTAATTTGAGTTTTGGTTACAGGACCGTCTCCGAGGCTCGACGTGGTCCCTCGCGGAAGGAGAGACGGCCGGTTGTGTCGGAGGACGAGTGGAAGTCACCCTTTGTCAGCAGATAAAACAAGCGAAAGTTTCCGTGACTTTCCTCACAACCTTAAAGATTACACAATGCCCCCCTCCTACTGTGTACAGTGGACTTCTTCCACACACTAAGATCAATCAAAATGGGGGAGGGCAGGATAGTCTGTTCTAGTGGGTGGGCTGACTCCTTGCCAAAAGGTCCAGGGTTTGATCCCCCAAAGTCCACAGCAGTAGACATCCTCGAGCAAGTTGCCCCGACCACACAGAGGGTGGGTAGAGTAGCCAAAAACTCACCTCAAGTAAAAGTACTGTTACTTTGCAAAAAAAACTCAAGTGCTCAAGTAGAAGTAAAAGTAGTCATCAAAATAACTACTTGAGTTGGAGTACAAAAGTATTCGATGAAAAAATGACTTGAGTAGCGAGTAACTTAAAAGTAAAAAAATAAAGATAATAAACACCGGCACACTTCTGTCTTTTTCCCCAGGGCTTTTATTTTGATGTGGATATGACTGGAATTAGTTTAACCACAGATGGTCTTCCTCAGGTGAAGGTGATGAAGTGAACATATACCTGCTCATCATCTCCTGATTAGATAACCTGCCACATATACACCAGGACAATATTCCCCGTCTGTATCTCTCAAGCATGATCACAATATATGACATTAATATTATACTCTATTAAATTACATTCTTTGCTTGTTGTCTCCTATATTATATTATGTTGCAAATAAATCAGCAAATCGTGTGCATGTGCATAATAGACCGTGTCTGTTATGGCAAAAAGTAAATATAAAGAGTGTCAACATGTTGCAGTGTCCTTAAACTTAGAAATAATATTATATATATTATTTATAATTCACATGAAGACTGTAAGATTAGAGAAGTGGACAAATCTGTCTCTTATCTTTTATGAAAATGTCTCGTATCAGAGGACTCATTCAGGCTAATTATGAGATAATGCTGTGATGTTTCATCATTAATTGCCTATTAAATACAGGTGTGTTCACTTCTTCACTTTTACCTGAGGAAGACCATCTGTGGTTGAAACGTTATATCAGTCATGTCTGCATGAAATAAAAGCAGTTGTCATTTTTTTTCGTGTGCACAATTTGGTCAAAATGCATACCGCTCGCACACCGTTAGCTTGAGTATTTGCATTATGGCAGAAAGCAGGTGTAGTAGTAGTTTTGTTTTGAAGCATAAAATACTGTGTACATATTATTAAACGTATTAGCATTAACACAACAGACACACTCACTGTGCTCTGTCAGCTCAGTGTCAACATGGTTCTCTGATGCAGGCCTACTGACTTCAGACTTACTCTAAACACAGCGCACGTACAGTGGAAGAGTGAGTCTCCGGAAAGTATCCGGTGTTTTGCAGTCGAACACGTCTTAAAAGTAATATTTTGAAGACTTTAGAAAATAATCTGTTTCACCGCCTGGACTACTTTGGATTATAGCAAGCAACAAACGCAGTTGTATCGCTGAGCGGTGAACGTTTTTTTTTAGACTCAATGTTCGATGAATGGGGAAATAATAGGCAGGAGGCAGAGCGCTAAGTTCAGACGCTGTCTCTATTTGAAAGCCATTATTCTGTCTTGAACATGAGAAATCATGTGGAGGCGTGGCTGCGGTAGGATAACAGAGGGTCAGCAGACCTGGGACCAGCAGACCTGGGACCAGCAGACCTGGGACCAGCCGACCGCCTGCCTCTTAACGGAATGTGCATGAATGCATAAAATAATAAATTAATAAAAGTAACGGTAGTGCGATGAATACATCCAAATATAACGGAGTAAAAGTAACCACAATTTTTTTTACAAATATACTTGAGTAAAAGTGAAAAGTATGTTGCAATAAAAATACTCGAACAAGTCCAATTTATTCAAAAGGTTACTTAAGTAAATGTAACAGAGTAAATATAACGCGTTACTACCCACCCCTGCTAACCCCATACCTGGTCCTCCGTCTGAAATCTCCCAAATGGTGGTGGTGGTGGAGGTGGTGGTGGTGGTGGTGATGGTGATGGTGGTGGTGGTGGTGGGGGTGGTGCGCATGAGTCATCTTCCCTGTAAATACGAGATCCTTGTCTGCAGACCTCGGTGCCCTGTTGCCCTTTAGGAGGCTCCGCTCCGCGTTGTTCGCTTGTCTGATTCCTTGTTTTGTTTAGGTTTGGGTTTTTTTCTTCTTCTTCTTCTTCTTCCTCTTCCTCTTCGTCTTCTGCTCATAATAAAGGTCATTAACTTGATTTCCCCCCCGATACACGAGGCGGTTTGTTGGAGACGATGATGACTCAGACAGATGTGTGTGTGTGTGTTGCAGCAGAGCATGCTACGCTATTTTTATATTCTTTTGGGCGTCCGGTGGCGAGGGAGATGGAGGCGAGCGGTGAGCGGGGGAGGAAGCGGGGCACGGCGTCTCGTTCAACATTCAGAACGGCTGGTATTAATTTAATGCTTGGTCTATCTGTCTAATATTGTAATCCGGTGAAATTTCTACGCTGCCGCAATTTCGCCCATCACCACCCCTGAGTCTGTTAGCTTAGGCGCGAGGAGGAGTGTGTATATTCCTGACAAACTCAAAAAGCCATCAGGCGGGCTCATAACGCCGCTTATGGATATTTTGTTGAAACGAGATGGAAGGTTTATGTGTTCAGGGTTGAAGAGAGCGAGAGACAGGGAGAGAGAGAGAGAGAGAGAGAGAGAGAGAGTGGGAGAGACAGAGGAAAAAGGGAGAGAGAGAGAGAGAGTGGGAGAGAGAGAGAAGAGATTGGGGAACAATGCAGGATTGTTCTGTGTGATTTTGTTGTTGTTTCCAAATCTAGGTCTAGTCTCACTCACACACACACACACACACACACACACACACACAATATACCCATGAGAAGTCACACACACACACACACACACACACACAATATACCCACGAGAAGTACACACACACACACACACACACAGCCTCATGAAATTGGCTTCTTAGGGACAAAAAATGTGTATTGTGTGTGTGTGTGTGTGGGCGATGATGTGCCAGTGGTGGTGTGCGTGTGTGTGTGTGTGTGTGTGTGTGTGGGGGGGGGGGGGGGGTGTTAAGATAAAAAATGGAAACATTTGATATGAGGTCGTCTGGCACAGAAACAAGAAGACAGTCATGCTGACATGAGAGAGAGAGAGAGATAGGTGAACTATATAAGAGAATAAGGCACTCTGGCTCTCCAGCTGGTTGAATTAACACAAGTCTGTCTCTTTTATATGGAAAATAGGCCAGAAATTACCACCTGAGATGAGCTGGGGGGGGCCAGGACACAGCCTTCTCACTTTTATTATGCATTAGATGGCCTGATTCTGACATTTTATTAATAGAGAACCTGTCAGGAGAGAGAGAGAGAGAGATCCAGGCTTCCTTTTAATCACCACTGCATTACTATGGTGATTGTATATCAAATCGAAGAAATGACATAATAATCTAGTTTTTTTTCATGACAAGAAGAGCATATTAATATAGGTGTGTGAGAATGGATCTATTATTTCCAGCCCGTGTGTACGTTTGTATGTGTGTGTGTGTGTGTGTGTGTGTGTGTGTGTGTGTGTAATTTGGCAGTTGGGTTCCCGTGTGGCTGGCCACGCTCCTGTCCTTTGCGGTATTGATTGCGTTGACATTGATATCCACTTAGGTGAACGCACCGCGTGCCAGGAGAAGCAGAACGCATAGCGTTTCGGTTTGGGCTTCATACTTTGTCAGACATATACTTTGGCTGGAAATATGTAGCTTGGTGTTGCTCTCTGTAATGGTTCATCTGATGCTGTTGTTGTTAATAATTGTGACACCGCTTTATGCTGACCTGTTAACCTGATGCAATAATAATAATAATAATAATAATAGTAATAGTAATTAACACCAAACAAAGACGGGCGTCTCGGTAATCCCGATGAGTAAATAGCAATGTTCTTCAAGGGGCTTAATAAGGAAGAACTCAGAAGGATAATTCCCAGAGTGCACATGATAACTTCTGCCTTTCGGATAATCCATTCAGACGATCTCCTAACTCCTAAATGTCGAAGAGGCGCTTCATTAATGGGAGAACGCTGTGGTGTGACGCTGTTTACTGTTTCACTGATAAAGTAATCAAGGTCATTGTTTGTTTCTCCGGGAAGCGGGTGTGTTTTTTTGGAAACACAGCAATATTATCACTGGTAAGATAATTTCAGCTCATTGACTATCTAGATTAATAGTCTCTCCCTATGTCTCTATCTCTCTCTCTATCTCTCTGTCAACAAGTAATGAGGTAGTGTGTATGTGTATGTGTGTGTGTGTGTGTGTGTGTGTGGTGTACACATAGAAAAAGGTGTCATAACTGAA
>OOFB01036638.1:0-11012 GCA_900323305.1 Trachyrincus murrayi
GGTGTGGGGGGGGGGGGGGGGGGGGGGGGGGGGGGGGGGGGGGGGGGGGTGAGAGAGTGTACCAATGACAGTATAGCTTATAGGGTATAGGGCTTTCTTCAATGCCATTATGTCAAATTCCCCCCTGGTCATTCCCCAACGGTGTGGACTGTTTGCTATAGGTCGCACCATGACTCACGTCGTCCCGGACAGTTGAAATGCTCTCCCGGCGCTTTACTGAATAATCGCCTACATTCAGTCGGTGAATACGACTGACTTAACACAATCGATTCAATCTTGACAGCGGATTGCACGCTACACTATGCAATTCTTTGACATTTCAGGCATTGCAACACAGTGTCCTTTTTTTGTGTGTTTCACGATTTCATAAAGATAGGATAAACAAAAGCGGCCAAAAGATACACTGCGCTATTATTAAAATCTGGGAACAGGGATCTGTTATTATCATATATGGGGAATGATCATATCCTTCGCCCCCTCCCCACCCACCGCCATACACTGATCCAAAATATGAACCTAACGACTCGTCATAATGCATGCAATAAAACAAGGGATGCCCTTGCCCAGAGGAACATGCTTACCTTGGTAACCACATTCCGTACGAGTCCGGTCTGCAGCTCAAACGTCCACTCCTTGCACACGCACTGCGTGTTGGTGGTGTCGTTGCGAGTGCCATAACTCCCATTAGCGTATATAAAAGATGAACGCGCGCTGCTATTGTGTGGACCGTGAAATAACGCGGAATGACTTTTAGTCCAATTAGTCGCGTTGGCCACGGGTATGACACATGTGATGTTCGGTTGGGCGAGCAGGAAATTGTCAGAGTACTGGCTGAATCCAATGAATAACGCCGGGATCCATGTCAGGACGATGAGCTGCCTCTGGTACTTCCCGAATCCCCCGAGAAACGGCAGCACACAGTCGTCGATGCGTGTCAGCAACCCCGGCGTCGTGGTGGTTTCGGGAGACACGAAGCCGTTCTCCGGTTGTTGTTGTTGGTGGTCGTCCTCCGTCTCCGTCTCCAGCTGCACCACGGCCATCGCGGTTTCGCTCATCGTAGATGCGTCTGTTAGCGCAGCCGGGGTTGGCACTAGTGCTACCCCCCTTTCGACTCCACAATGCGTCAATGCCCCCGCGCTGATGGGGAAAGTCGTGCGCAGTCACTCACTGGAATGGGAAATAAGACGCAGCTCTTATGATCAGGAAGCTGATCATACCAGGAGAAGGTCCATGAGGACTGCTGGTGTCCCTGAAACCTTGCAGCTGCTGCTGCTGCTGCTGGTGTTGCTGGATTGACATGAGGTGGAATTTGCCGAATTTTCCAACCCCCCAATTTTTTTTTTTTTAAAGGTTCAAATAAAGGCTACATTTACCTCCTCGCCCTTACGCTCTTCTGGTAAGCCATGTTGATTGTATTTGTGTGGCGTGTGGCTATGGGGTAGTCACAGAGGAAGTCCCGTGTCTCTCAGAACCTCCTATTTCCTGAAGGTGCCACAGGTAACACACCTGTTGTCCGAATAAACGTATCTGTAGTTTTGTGCAATCGTCGACGATCAATGATCACACATTGCTTTACTTTCTAAAACACACTGTCTAAGAACCAGTTTACATTATGACGAAACAAATACGTTTTTAAAAGAGGCGGGGCAAAGCAAGACAAAGCCACGCCCTTTTTTGTTTCTCTGTTGCTATCCTAATTGAAGCAGACAGAAAACATAGGATGCGTTAATAGTTGCTGCATGTTCTATTGGCAATACATCTGTACAGCTATGCGAAATGTATTTGTTTTTGTTTGTTGTTTTGATGTATCCGTGAGAATCAGACAGAAAGCCAGGTGCTGTGGGTGATTCTTTGTTTGGATTAGGATAACTATGATTAAGAATGTAATAACAATGGTTAAACCATATAGGCCTATAATAGTTAGAATAGATTATTATTATTATTATTATTATTATTATTATTATTATTACTTGCGCTGCTGTAAGCAGAGCAAGTACTGTTCTCTTTCTATAACATAGAATGACAAAAAAAATCATATGATAGGTACTATAGTGGAATAGTGTGCTATGACATTTATAAGCAATAGTGCATATAGTTTTTAAGATAATTAAGTTTAAACGTTAATTGAAGCCCCATGTGTGTGTGAGTGGCTTTCACAATCAAAATAATTAAACCTAGAAAATGTATAAACGTCATCTACTACCACTACTCCCACTACACTACAATAGTTACACTACATACACATATTATACATCAACGTGTTCAGCATGATGAGCTGATTGCTCATATGAAATATCTAAGCAATACTGTACATACTTTTCAAGATATTAAACTTTTACATTTTCCAATACACATGCATTGGAATTAACCTGTGTAAACAACAGACTGAACAGCTGAGCTCACATACAGGCTGGAAATGAACGGTTCATGCATACTATACATACACATACATGTACACATAAGTACACATACATATACATAAGTACACATAAGTACACATAAGTACACATAAGTACATATACATAGACATAAGTACACATACATATACATACATACACATACGTGAACATACGTACTATAAACGCACACAAAAGCATGTAATGCCAGCGGAAGTACAATTTCTTCAGAAATTGTAGGTTTTCTAGTTATTATTATTATTATTTTTTTTTGTACGAATTATTATTATTATTATTATTATTATTATTATTATTATTATTATTCTGATAGGGAAACTGCTCTAGCTCAGCCCCCGATTGGTAACTTTTTTTGAAATTTGTCCAACATATATGTATCCTGGTAACGCAGGTCTCCAAAAAGTCTGGGACGAATTCGCCCATAGGGGGCGCTATAATTATTATTATTATTATTATTATTATTTATATTATTATTACTATTATTATAACACAATTAATAATAGTCGGAATAATAATAATAATAATACCCATAATAATAATAATAATAACACAATTATTATAATAACCATAATATAAATGATAACAATGCTCAGCTGCAAATAATTACTTCATTAATCATTACTTTAGGTTAAAAAATATATATTTTGGGTATTTGGATATGTTATTTTCCCACAAGTCTTTAGTGGTCAAACATGGGTATTGCAGTTGCATTTGAGTATACTTCAGTATTTCAGTATTTGTGTCGAATACAGCGATATGGCCTAACATGTACTAACATGTACTTGGTTTAAAGAGACTGTAAAAGTGTGTTTGAGAGTGCAAGACCTTGACCTTGACCTGAGGAAGGTAGTGGTGGCAGTGGTTAAGACTGCCACCTGTTTGGCCTATAAGCAAAGTAGGCATCATAATGAAAAAAATGATATTCATAAGAGGTGAACATTGTATAAGTCAGATATTTTGGTAAACTGTCTCTAGAAAATCCATAGTTAATCCACGAATTCTTGTACATTTCTCTAATCTTAGTTTTCTAGTGTTCTAGGTCCATTCTTACAGCCCTTCAAACGTGGCAAGATCCCCTTGTTTCCTCATGCAGGTGCAGTGGGACAGCTGGTAAATGTGTACATTCCTTGCTATGCAGGATGTACGTTTTCATAATTTACACACAAAAATATACTGTATAGGAATATGAATTAATGTCATAATAATGAAAAACAAATATGTGTTTCAGCTAGTCTTGACTTCCTAGCCAGAGGTAGCACATGGTCATTTAAATTTGTATACGTATAATAAATGAAACATTGAAATAAGGATCATTTGTTGTCACATTATTCAGACCAGACCATGCTTTTCGTATTTAAAGTGCAACACATCTTGGATATTATTTGCTGAGCGATCCTTTAATCTTATATTTCCCACGTATTTCACACTTCCTGAACATCAACTTGAGTCAAGGGGTTTTTGATTTCTTGGTAAATTAATATGTTTGCTTTCCCACTTCTGTCTATCTGTCCTGTTCTGCCCAGTTACAGAAACTTAAACTCATATTGGTGTCTAGGGAAACTCAAACATGTTTGGCTCACAAGACCTCAGAATTCCTGAGGCAGCCGTTCAATTGGCTGGTCTTATTGCATTTTCCTTTGGGTGCATGTATGTGTGTGTGTGTGTGTGTGTGTGTGTGTGTGTGCGTGAGTACATGCGTGCATGTGTGTGGTTGTGACTGTTCAGCTAAGTGTGCTTGTGGGTATATTTCAGACAGTATTTTAGACAGTCTCAGACCACACACAAGCATGAGCGCTGTAATTGTCCTGGTTGGCACGAGTTCTTGGTGTACTGTCTGAACACTAAGAGTTTGTGTATGATGTTCTCCTCAAAGTATCCCTCATGCTCAAAACCTGATAATGATCATTAATAATCATTTCAGTTTGATGTGTATCTGATGAATACCGCGTATTTTGCTGTTTCCATTATATATTGATTGCTATAGCTATGGTTTTAAGCATATTTCCTCTTTTTCCTCTTTTTCCTGTCGTAAAGTTAATCCGGCTTGATTGTTTCCTGATGACTGAGTCAGCAGATTGGCTATTGCAATGTAAAAAAAGAAAAGAAAATGCTGACTCTGGGTGTAGTCCAGTGAGTTTTACTTTGTTGTGGTTTTCACCTGGCATTTCTCAACATCTTTTTCCAATATCTGTATCCACTTTCTAACATTCATGTGTCCAGCTCCATATAAAAAATCATCTAAAAAGTACAACATCTAAATGTGTAGGCCTAATGTCTGTACACATTTCTTATTATATTCTAACAAATGTACAATTATAAACCCATTTAAAAAAGAAGCCAAATAATTATATCGGCTATAAATATGTCGGCTTTTCAAGACAAAAGTCCGTCTGTTGGTGTCATGGCAACAAGCCTCCCTGACAGCCTGGTAGTTGTGTCTCATGGTGGTCACCACTCCAGTTGTACGGCAGCTTGTGGAAGAACCCTTCTTATGGTCCGCTTTAGTCTCCTCCTCCATCCCAGCTCTCACACTCTGACAGCTGCCCTCCGTCTTGTTGCTCTGGGCTCTCTTTCCAGAGGCGGCATCCTCACTGTCCACACCGTCCAGGCAGGGTGACACTTAGACAATATAAGTGTAATAATATAATTTGATGTAATGATGTAGTCATTCCGGAGCACACATTGAGAAACGATTGCAAAGAACGAGACAAATTAGGCTACATCTCGGGGAAAATGGTACAATCCACCATGCGGGGGTGGTTGCATTTGTAATACACATGCACATATAATATTCTGACACAGAACAAAACATGAATATTTAAAAATATTGAATATATTGTAGCAATAGCTCCTTGCTACACGCCACCAGAGTGGCTTTTGCTGGGCTCCTCCAATACCAGGACACAGGTAGTTTATGTGAAAACCGGTTTATTGTCGGGTTGCAGAGCAGGCGGTACGTGCTTACATGCTAGCGCTCCTCTTGAGTGTGTGTGTGTGCTGGTGGCTGGTTTAACCTGTGGGCCTTAATCGCCCAATGCACCACAGGTGTGCAGCCTCACCCAGCCCCAGAGTCTAATCAGTCTGACTCAGACCAGGTTGAGGCTGCTTAAACCAGCCACCAACAACACACACTTCACATATACTGTATATTGGTGCTTCTGGTGGCCGGCAGGCCGCTGCTGCTTGCCTCAGGAGTGTGAGAGGGCAGGTTGGCAGGCTGAGGTCGGAGGTGTGAGCACGGTGCATGTTAGAACCCAGCCGTGTGCGTCCCTCCCCCCTGCGTAGTTTCAAAAGACTGTCATTCTATGTATTCAAATAAACCCTGCAGGCCAACGATCGCTCTTCTAGCTCCGAAGGAATATACAGAATAACAATACTCATTAAAGCTGCTGTAGGTAACATCCGAGAGTTGTAAAGAGAGAGAGCAGACGAGAGGAGAAGACATCTTGAAACTAAACAACCAAAATAAAGTCCCCTCCCTCTCTGCTCCCTCCCTACGTTTCTCCGCCATTGAGAAGCATTGCATTCACGCACCTGCTTGACGGGCAAGGCGATAAAATCTAAATCTAAATGAGCTCACACAGAGACAGGTGCCGTCAACTCAAAACAGATATGTCTCTCACTAATAGCTGACGGCGGATGGCTATGGCATTTCTAACAAATTACACTCAAATTATGTTAAATCTTACCTACAGCACCTTTAAGTTTAAAAGAATGCAATTCAGATCCATTTTCACCTGCAAAAACATCTCCACATGCAAGACTCCTCCTATAGTGTTTTTCTCAATCCATTCTTGATGTTGTTCTCAATCCATTCTTCTCTCAATAGAGCTGCCATTCCCGGAGTTAAGACGATGGAATCCACTCTATTCTGTTCATTTGGTATAGTTTAGTTGTAAGTTAATAAGTGAGTAGGAAACGTGAAATGTTGGCATGGCTTGGTTCTTAGAATGCTGTTCCTTGCTATAACTGACATATGCAACAATGCATTGACACATAATGACAATGGAAATGGTGTCAATTTAATAAACAAAGATTTAAACAAGGACGACAATTTCCTTATAACCCAAATAAACAAAAACATTTGAAAAAGTTGTATAACCGCAATACAATGGAATGCACAATAAAGGTCTGATTTCTGCAAGCATGATCCCCTTGGGGCAACCCATAATAGAAATCACTTCAAACCTCTTAGTTTAGAGGGATACCTTGGAAGAAACAGCAGAGACGTGCCAGAGCATTCGAGACAGCAGCTGAACTGATGTAGTCTGAGACGTCTAATTCCTATAGTTCCACGTCTGGGCCAAATATGAAGTCTTAAAGCTAGGTATTTTTCTTCTCCTCAATTATGAAAAAAAATGCATCTAAAATGTCTGAAAGCTATAGACTATTTCATGCACTGGTTACACATTTGAATTCACAAATACACCTAGCTACTATTTTGAAATACACCTAGCTACTAGCTGGTCAACAGTGTGTTTGATGACCATGCAACCAATTGAAGTCATTGAAGTCTTGGAACATACAATGAAACACCCCGAGAGAGTAGGAAACAATATAAGACAATAACAAAGGACCACAAATAGCAAAATAGCAAAAATGAAGGTTGGATATGTGTGTCATGCATTCATTGCTTCCACACACATCTATTTGGGCTTATACTTCACCCTACTGGCTGTAGTGTGCACTGTTCATGTATTCTGACTAGCCTACTGGTCAATTAAAAAAAATCCAATGACTTTCAAACCTATTCGTTGCCTTTTATGCTACACTTCTATTCCACATATGTTCATCTTTAATTCAGTCATCTTTTTCAATATATATATAATATATATAATAATGTATAATATATTTTGACCAATGATTGTGACAGCTTAACATACAGACAAGAGAAACCTTGTTACCCCGCATTGGATGATTTACGGCTGGTGCCGGAACAACTGATACAATATGCGGCACACTGCTGCCACCAACTGGCTAACATAGAGAATGTTCCTTTTATTTGCTGCGTTGGCATTTTAAGTTCTTAAACAATGTAAGTTAACCGGTTATTTGTTATATTTTGTATTAGTTGCATGCAATATTCTATTATATAATTTACTACTAATTATTACTTAATTTTCAACTTAATTGGGGGTGGCAATAATTTTCCTCAAACACTTGTTGTCAGTAAGTCGGCTTACCTTCCATTTATTGAAGGGGTACATTTGATTCAAAATAGTATTTATGATTATTGATGAAATGAATATAAATATAATTTAATTTGGGATCACTTGGATCTGACTTCCTCCTCCACCTGTTTATTGCAGAGACAATGGACAATGCAAAAAGGTTCACACCACGGCCTGCCAACAGAAACCAGCCAGACATTGTTCTGTATTTTCCCTGTCTGGGTTGTTGTCATTCAAACATGATTGTCTCACTGCCTAGCAACTCGTCCAGGTGTGCAGAGGAACCGCCCTTGTCTTTACTTGGTGTGTGTGTGTGTGCGTGTGCGTGTGCCTGTGTGTGTGTGTGTGTGTGTGTGTGTGTGTGTTTTGAGTGTGTATACTGTGTTGGGTGTATCCCTCACACACTCTGTGGATCCAAACATACAGTAGCTACCCCCCCTCTCCTGCTTCTCTTGTACATTGAGGACAACATAACATTAACATTTGGTATGAAAACCAGACTTAATTTTCATGCGAGCCGCTCGTGTTGGGGTGGTACATGTAATGTCTGGCAGTACAAAGCTGTTCCGGTGAGTAATAACACGGTAATAACACAGTGAGTAATAACACGTCACTTCTCTTTTGTCTCACTGACATCTACGTCCAGTCATGGAAACCTGAATATGTCTGCACCCTTTGTAGCTCCCTCCAGTAATAGACACGATGCACGAGGTCATGGTTAAAATACGGGGCTTTATTCCTCTACCAGACCAACCCGTGAGAACTGGGTTGAAAAGAAATAACAGGAAATGCAATAAATGAAATGTATTGTTTTCACAATTCTTACAGCTATACAACAGGTGGCATATTGAACTAACACGTTAACATACTGTATGTAAAGAAATGAACTTGCACTCAAACATACCTCGTAGGCTGCTTACTACTTAGGAGGGGCTAATCTTGCTTGCTTCATACGTCCTTGTCCTCTTTATTTTCGCTTTTTATAAAATGTATTACTTATACTTGACGGTTCATCTTCTGTTTGGCGCTTCGCTTGTAAGGTGTTGTTTTGATTAAAGTGCGTGCAAACACGGAGCGGCAGATTAGTTCCGCCTCTATGACTATCACATTAAAGGTAGGAACCAAAAATAACAAGGTGTCTAAAAACTACACTTAACTAAAATTGTGAGGCAGTTACACCCTTCCAGCGGCAGATTGCGACATAGTAATCACACCTTCACTTAATGCGCCTCCCTGTTCCAAAAGCTGTTCAAAGTCCATGTAATAGTGTCAGAACTTTGTAATGTTTAACCCTAGTGAGTGAGAGTGTCAATGTATTGTTTTCATTGTTTGTTTCTTTGTACTGTTTTATGGTCCTATTCTTTTGACAACTTTTACTTTTGTGAAGCACTTTGTGACTCTTGCTCTGTGAAAGGTGCTGTACTAAATACACTGGACATACTTACACACACACAGGCACACACACGCGCACACGCACACACACACACACACACACACACACACACACACACACACACACACACACACACACACACACACAGCAAAGGTCAGCAAATACTACATCAATGAGCATCAATGAGTTTTTCTAATGCTGAAAGGCCTAAATATTGTTCTGATGTTGAGCAACCTCACAGCAAAGGAAGGTCAATCATTTTTTTTTAAAGTGAGTGAGGAATCGCTTGCAACATTTCCAGAAAGTCGCCGCCAATCTATGTGAAGAGCGGTCAAGGGGTTAGTTGTTCACCCATGAATGTGTTGTGTCTGTTTGTCTCTTTCCTTATTCGGACAGAAACTATGTTCCCACACTATACCCCCTGCCCGTGAACCTGACGCCGCAAAAATACACACAAACCAGACACAATCGAGGGGAGTGATGTTGTCAGTTTGTGACCCACGTTGTTTATCAGACATCAGCCAGCATCCATAGCTAATGATCTACACTCTTATCGAATGGACAGCGACCCCCCCCCCCCCCCACCACCACCACCACCACCACCATAAAACCAATCCCATATTCCAATGGAGTGGTAGGTAACAGTAACAGCTAACGATGCGGTTCGTCATGACACACCCACCCAAACGGTGCGCCTGTGTGACGATAGACCTACGAAGAACTCATGGCCACCACACCCCAGCCACACCTCAAGGGTGACAGCAGCTCGCCATGCTCGGTCCCCCGCACGTCGCTCCTGAAAGGAGCTGAGTGATCCCTTAATGATATGATTGGAAAGGCTGTTGCGTTGAGAAACGAAAACAAATCTTAAATGAATGACTCATGTTGTGCCGATTTGGATGCGATTAACTCGCGAAGTGTCCCATCATTGAAGCCATCTAAGTTCAACCAGTTTGTGTTGGGTGGTGGTGGTGCCGTGGTGGTGGTGGTGGTGTTTTGCACGTCCTATCTTGTGTTTGGGTTTTTGTTTGGATAGGAGGGATTTCTGCGAATTAGAGGCTGAAAAAAAATAAAAAATAAAGACGCCCGTCACCTACTTACCCTGAGCGGGCTGAAATAATAATGCAGGGTGTGTCACCGACCTCGATGTCTTAACACCGATTTCAAAAAATGTGATGTGTGTGATGAGGACATTCCACACATACTGTGTTCCCCCCCCCCCCTCTCTCTCTCTCACTCTCTCTCGCTCATATTCAACAGTTGGCCCCAGCCTAACACACCAGAGGGCAGGCTCTGTCATTTCTGGCCTAACTAGTATTTTGTATATAATTTACTTTCGTAAATACTAGTACTACTAGTATTGACATTGGCTGATATTTCCTAAATCCATGAAAGTACATTCAACGAGCATTGTTTATTTATTATTTATTACACACACACACACACACACACACACACACACACACACACACACACACACACACACACACCCTGAGTCACACGCCTACAGGTTGGGCAAGGCTTTATAAAGAATCAAAGGGTGTGTGTGACCCTCCCTAGGCCTAAACTCTCATGCCTTTCACTTTTCCACGCTGAGACACGCTGAATATGTGTCAATGAAAAAGTATTAAAACAAAACAATATAGCAAAACGTTCAACTATTAGGCCTACGTTGAATTACAATACAAATAGGCCTAATACACTGCAGCAGAGAACTTCGACCTCGAGAATGTTAACCTCCGCGCAAGATAAATGTTCAACCGAACATGTCAAATTCCTCGCACAACCACAGTTCAGTTTAGACACACAGTTGACCGGAGGACGCGTAATAAAGTCGAGAGAGAGAGAGAGAGAGAGAGAGAGAGAGAGAGAGAGAGAGAGAGAGAGAGAGAGAGAGAGAGAGAGATATAAAGGGAGGAAATGGGTTATGCTGCGGTGGTGTTTTTCCGACCTGCGGGGCTCCCACAGCAGCGTCTCGGTGAAACAACATCCTGGACAGTGACCTGCGCAATCACGGCTTCAATCATAATAACA
>OOFB01036638.1:14247-36421 GCA_900323305.1 Trachyrincus murrayi
GCAGGGGGGGGGGGGGGGGGGGGGGGGGGGGGGGGGGGGGGGGGGAATAAGGTGAAGTCGTGTGAAATTTGACACGGGCCGCTCAGCGGGGGCATGGCTGGTTTTTGGCGGATTGGCTGCATAGCTAGGAGAACACGCCCTAACACTCACTCAACACAACTCAACCAGCACCACCAGCACCACCACCACCAGCACACGAATACAAACTGACAAACACTAAACACACACACACACACACACCCTATAATTCCTCTCTCACGCCTCCCTGGCCTCGCCCTCCCTGACTGTTTAACCTCCGTCCACAATCCTCCTTTCACGGTTTATCTCTCTGTAGATGGACTCTTTACAACCGCCTCCCAAATACTTTGTATGGGCAAGTTTGCTCTTTTTTTCTTCCAGTTGGTTTTCAAACTGGAAACACCTGCTGACCTATTTTTTTCCCTCTCACTCCTAGTACCTTTAGTCGTGTGTGTGTGTGTGTGTGTGTGTGTGTGTGTTGGTGTGTGTGTGTTTGTTTGAAATTAGTTTACTTTTAGTTTTCCTTTCACACACTATTCTATTTAGCATTCCTTGACCTTTTTGTCTTTCTGTGCTTTCTGTTTGTCTAATGTCTTGGCTGTGCTGCTTCCTCCTCAGCCATTAAGGGCATGGGAGTGGTGTGTAAACAAGGCGATTTGAAAAAGGCAGAGAAAGGAAGAGAGGGGGGGCGGGGGGGGGGGGGTAGCTTGGAATTGTTTGCTGTAGGCCAGGACAGGGACAAAGACGACTTGATTTACTGCGTGTGCACACGACGACACCTGGTGGACAAAAAGGGAAGTGGCGTGGTTTTAAATAGACAACGTGAATCGCATCGAGGCGATCTATATAAACGTGGTTATGTACACACTGACTCAAAGTAAGTGCATTTCCTCTAGTGATAAAAAGTAAACTAAGTCTGGTACGATGTATGCATTTGTTTTTCATAATTTCTTTTATGTACTGTATGTATTCTTTTTTGTTGTTTTTTATTTGCTACGATAGTAAGCCTTGTTCCTCCACGTTGTAGCGTCTGATTGAGACTGCGCCGTGGGGGGATGACGCTGAAGCCCTGGAGCAGCAGACCATGAACCACAAGAAATACCACAACTCTATCCAGAGGAGCCAGGAGGTGGAACGCGCCAGAGATGAGTTGGTGCGGGAAGAATCACTTACATTCTTGTCTCTGTTTCTCCTCCTCTTCCTCCTCCTCATCTTCATCATCCTCATCTTCCTCCTCCTCTTCTTCATCATGCTCCTCGTCCTCATCTTCATCATCCTCCTTGTCTTCCTCGTCTTCTTCTTCCTCCTGGTCTTCATCCAACTCCTCCTCCTCCTCCTCCTCCTCCTTCCTCATTATAAAAGCTTTGAACTTTGTATTCATCTGTGTAGGACTGGTTAAAGCATCATTAAAGTTTGGTAGAGGTTTGGGTTGTGTAGTTAACTTGCCATGATGTAACTCCAAATATTGGCGAGATATCTTCAATAGTTTCTCCGTAGATTCAAACTTGATAATCCAAAATAGTGTTTTTTTCTCTCCCCCATTGACTTACATTGCACGGTGAAACAGGTCTCAAAGTCACACTTTTAGCACACAAACAAACGCGAACAAAGCAGATTCTGCCAATGAATAAAATAACAAAACCTAATTCAGCGGTTTTTACATCTGTTTACAATGATTGGTAAAGGTACTATTTGCTTCATCGCCTCGCCGTAGATATACTGAATACGTAAACCACCTCTCAACTTGTGCGAGCGAAGGGACGTTTATTTATAACAAACACGCTGATTCGGTCTCGGAAGCTAACTACCGGATCATCTTCCTAATTCAAACAGTAAAATCAACACAAAGTTGACATTTTTATTTCCAAAAAAAGCTGAATTGGGTTTTGTTATTTTATACATTGGCAGAATCCGCTTAGTTTGCATTTGTTTGTGTGCTAAAAGTGTGACTTTGAGACCGGTTTTGCTGTGCAATGTAAGTCAATGGGGGAGAGAAAAAAACACTATTTTGGATGATCAAGTTTGAATCTACGGAGCAACTAATATTTGGAGTTACATCATGGCAAGGTAACTACCCAAATCCAACCCCAAACCTCTACCAAACTGTAATTATGCTTTAAGAGACTTTATGAACATAGTCTGTGGGAAACTTGTATCACTATTATGCTATGGATATTGTGAATATTCACCATTGTAATGTAATGAATTTAAACTTTGAACCCTCTGTTGTTTAGAACATGAATCGTGACAAGTCCAGACTCAACGCACTGGATCAAGAATGGTCCAGTCTGCAGGTAAAACACAGATACAAACATAATGAAACATGGCAGAATGAATGAAAAGATCAAATATGAAAATGACATAAATTTCTTCATCATCGGCCGTTGTTGTTCGTTGTTGTAGAAAATGTCCGACAGTCGATTCAGCCAGCTCCGCGAGCTGCAGGGCATCATCGAGGAGATCTCGCAGGCCATCATGTGGGTGAACGAGAGAGAGGAGGAGGAGCTGGTCTTCGACTGGGGAGACAAGAACATCCAGCAGTACATCCCCAGGAAGCAGGAGAGCTACTCAGTAAGGGCCGCTCACATACATGCATCATGGCTTCTATGCTGTTCCATATCATTACAGTAGAATAATATATATAATATATAATAATGACTACGTAGGAAGCACATAATGCCCTATTTTTCTGTTTTTTATATTTTGCTCGAAGCAAGAAATTATTATATAAAATATTTCTCATTCTAAAAAATATCCAACAAAAATGTGCTACCAAAGCTGAACGTCGACATTAATTTATTTCTTTAGATATCGATTTAAAGATTCATAGAAATCCATGCTTCATCAGTCACGAAACACTTAACAACAACAACAACACATGACAGTAAACTAAGATAAACAACGACATAAAACATATAATAGACGAGTAGCGAGGAGAACAGGGCAACGCACGTCAACCGCGTTAACAGCGACGGCTTCTGATCCGACTCGCCGTCCCCCGCCGCTGTTTCCATTGCAGAAGATGATGAGCGCTCTGGAGGAGAAGGAGAAGGAGCTGAACAAACTCAAGACCAAGGTGGACGGACTCCTGAACAACAACCACCCCGCCTCCGACAAGATTGAGGTGAGCTGTCGACGGGTCAGATCACGCAGCGGTCCGTGCAGTTCGTGAGCAGAAAGGGTCAAAATATTTTAAATATGAATCTGAAGTTATGCTTTAAATATTGCAATTGTGTCGTCTAAATCACTACAAAAATAAACAATTATTATAGTTGGTTTATTGACACTAGTGCGCATGTGTCATTTTTGACCCATGTCTGCAAATAATGTAGTTAAACAAATGTAATTGCAATTCACATCGTAAAGACGGACGGATGAGTTGTAATTATCCTGAACAAGGTAATGAATGAATACCTGTAATACTGAATGTTGAAATAATGAGGTTTAAAGGATAGAGCAAAGAAACATTCAACCATGCGTCGAATCACCAGAACGAATGTACTACGTATTTTTGACCCTTTTTTGACCCCTGCATTACAAGGTTTTGAATCGATTGTGCATCAGAGGGTTGAACTTTAACACTCACTGGTTGACTTGTGTGTGCCTTTAAAGTCGCAAAAGTGATTTACTAATGTCTTTCTGTCTGATTTGTGTTGTCGTCGTAGGCTTACATGGACACCTTGCAGACCCAGTGGAGCTGGCTGCTTCAGATCACCAAGTGCATTCACATTCACTTGAAGGAGAACGCCGCCTACCAACAGGTGAACCAATAAGAGGAGCCGAGATGTTACTTGTATCACTCCCAGACGGGAAATTCCAGATGGCCTTACTTACGGGATTCAACCCATATAGCTTTCCAAGAGCGTCATCCGTCACCTTCCTGTTTAGCCATAGGCTCCTCGCTCTTCCCTTGCTCATCTCCATTTTTGATTTCTCTCTCGCTCCCTGCAGTTTTTCAAGGAAGCCAATGAGACCAACAGTAATCTGCAGAGACAACACGAACACATCCGGAAGAAGTTCACGTGCAACAAGGACACCCCGCTGGAAACACTCCAGGATCTCCTGAAACACCTGGAGGTATTTTAAAAACTACTACTACTACTTCTACCAGGAAGTACTTTTGCATACGGAATCAGCTTTGGCCTGTTTCGATGGGTGTGTAACCGGAGACAACTTTATAAGCGGCTCATTGGGAGTGGCTGTTCAATGCAATTCAATGTTTGGTAAGATCGTATATTTATTTGGGGTGCATGCAGGGACATGCACCTTAGAAAGCAAGTGAATGCCAAAATTGAGATGAAGAAGCCCTGCTATGTCAAATGTCTGCCATCTTGGTTCGTTTATGTTCTGATTTCTATGTGTGTGTGTGTGTGTGTGTGTGTGTGTAGAAAGAGAAGGAGAGGATCATGGACAATAAGAGGCAGGTCCACAATCTGGTGACCAAGTCCAAGAGCATCGTGAGACTGAAGCCCCGTAACCCTGAGGAGAAGAGCTCCAGCACTGTTATGGTCCAGGCCCTGTGTGACTTCAAACAAGACCAGGTCAGACCACGCATAACTACTGTGCACACATCATGCTCAGTACATGACGATAAATCTACTGTATTTAATATAATATAATCAGAAGAAACCAATGCTTTGGTTTGTAGCATAAAAACATACGGTTAGATATATCAATATTAGCATTTCATATGTTTACCAGGACATTATACATTATTCCATATCATACCAGCCCTAGTAAGTAATACATTTGCAGATATGATATTGCGCAGAATATAATAAAACGTCTGTGTGTGTGTGTGTGTGGGTTTCAGAAGAGTATTCTGAAGGACAACGAGGGCATTCTGAAGGACAACTCCCAGCGCAGCAAGTGGCTGGTGACGGGCCCGGGGGGGCTGGACATGCTCATCCCCTCTGTGTGTCTGCTCATCCCTCCGCCCAACCCTCTGAGTGTCGGCGTGGCCAACAAGTAAGAGGAAGCGACACACGGGGAGAATGAACGCCGTGCAGAGATCCGTCGAGACGGAGACGGAGACCTGACGTGGTTACGTTTAGATTCGGTTGTGTCGATGTCAACACTCGGATCACATGGGCTCTTCGTCAGGGCAAGGATGAGAAGGAAGCTCTCCGAAAGCATGTCATTAGTTTAGATAATCAAACACCATGACACACAGAGTTGATAGTTAACAGTTGCAAAGTTCGATATGCTTTACGTTTTTATGATTCTAGATGGTGTTGATTTCTTAACGTGTGGCGAGAATACGAGCACAAAGATTTTATTTTAATTTTAATGCCGAGCGAGCACACCATCTTACATATGTAATGGGTGAACTGTTATTAGATCCTAGAACATTTTAACCAGTGCAATTTTAACTGTCAAAATAGCATGGCAGTGACTTTGAAATGTATTTCTGCAAAAGTATAACAAATGCAGGAGATGATTATCAAATAGCCACATACACACTGTACTTAACTAATTATGCTTTGTACTAACACACACACACACACACACACACACACACTAAAGGCACCAATGAAAGTTGCCCACTTTGCGTGAGAAGTGCAGCATGTGAAGCATGAGACACATGAGTTGTTAATGTTCTTGTTGTGGTCTTTCTTCTCTCTTCTCTTCTCTTCTCCGCAGGAACGAACAGTATTATGAAGCCATCTTGGGCATCTGGAACCAGCTCTACATCAACATCAAGAGTCTGATCTCCTGGCAGTACTGTGTCAAAGACATCACCTACATAAACTCACTCACTCTCACCATGGTGAGTGTGTAACGTGCTCCTATTCCTGCTCGTATGCCTGCAACTACTACTCTGCTACTATTTTTAAGTCACGATTTTTAAGAACAGTCACGATTACTACACCGAATGATTACTGTCACCTGCGAGTCCGCTAACCGCATGGCGAATACTCCTTGAAGCGACGCAGGTTCGATTCCCACCTGCGGTCCCATGCTGCTTGTGATTCATATTATGATAAAAATGTCTAAATGCTAAATGACGTCCAGCCTACCACATATCTTTGTGCCTCTAACCCGACTCTTCTCTCTCTCTCTCTCTCTCTCTCTCTCTCTCTCTCTCTCTCTCTCTCTCTCTCCACCCTGGGCCTTCTTAGCTGTCCAATATGCGTCCAGATGAGTACCGCAGTGTGATCAAGCGACTGGAGACCCACTACCAGGAGTTCCTGCGCACCAGCCAGAGCGCTGATGTGTTCGGCGAGGAGGAGAAAAAGAACATCAAGGGCCAGTTTGCCTTCGCCCAGAACCACTATGACGGCCTCATCGTCCAGCTGCCCACGTACAGTGAGTATCGCGACGCTAGGTTACCTAGCCACACCCATGTGTTACCTACTTGTCGACTCAAGCCGACGTCTGAAATGATTTATCGAAATCCGTCATTCGCACGCTCAGCTCCAGCTCCAGCCCCAGCCCCAACCCCTCCCAAAGAGCCGGCCCCCAAGCCGGAACGCATCAAGCCGCCGGAGCCCATCAAGCCGGACACGACCAAGGGCACGAAGACCTCCCAGCCTCCTCCCACCACCAGCACCCTCAGCCTGACCCTGCTCAACGACCTCAGTGCCCTGCGCCGGAAGCTGGAGGTCACCGAGACCAGTCTCACCTACCACCTCCACATACCCCTGGGGGAAAATGGTGTGCACGAGTGCACCCAGCACCTCCATAGGCTGCAGGTATGTAACCAGCGGCACACGCCTCTCTACTCATGTCCCAGTTAGCGGCCTGATGGACTTCAACAGAAGCAAGGATCATTCAATTATGAATTAATGATGTGCCGAGCTCAGTTACCTGTGTGGCTCAATTGGTAGAGCATGGCATTTACTTTGCCATGGGTTAGGGGTTCGATGCCCACTAGGGCCGCTCCACACTAATTATATGCACTCATTGTATTGCATGCTGTTTTGGTTCTAAAGTGTCCACCCAATGGCACAGGCCATCGTCAAATCAAACGGTTCCATGCAGTCTTCTCCCGACTCATGAGTATATGCCGATGATAACCCCCTTCACCCGAAGCATTTCAGTGATACCACCTATGGCAAGTGTTCTTGTTTGAATGAAAATGCCTCATTCTATGTACTGCCCACGTCCAGGTGGTGAGTCAGGACCTGGACTCCCTCCGCGACGAGTACATCCGTCTGAGAGAGAGGATCCTGAAGCAGCTGGACGGGATCCCTGCCGACTCGGAGCAGGCCAAGTACCTGCGCACCCAACTGGACTACATCAACCTGAGGATCGGGGATCTGCAGGGCCTGAACAACTCTTACTTCAACAGGTGACGTCATCCACCTTTGCGCTTTTTGCGATCTTGCGATGTGGATGGAGTATAAAGTCCAAAGTCAGCTTCAGAGTTCTTCTTTGAAGTGTGGCTTTCTGTATGATCTCAACCTCTATTACCAGCACTCAACGTAACAGATAATGTGTTTTTTTAAATGTCTTTGGATGTCACTAAGGTTGTGGTGTTATTTATGCTCATCTTGTTGTGTATTTTGTGCAGGCTGTCCTCTCTGAAAGGCATGCTGCAGCACCTGAGCCAGGCCGAGGATGTGGTCAAGGTGCATGAGGCGCTCCTGACGGAGAAAGACACCACCTCCCTGGACACTCGCGAGGTGGAGGAATATCGAAACACCCTTAAGGTTTGTGTTTTAAGGTTCTGCAGATTCTGAAAATGCTACAAATATAAATATTTAATGTAGCTATTATCTATTTCCAACTCAGATAAGATGATGTTATACCAAATTTTGAAGTGGTGTAGGTATTTTTTGGTTCATTGTGGTATTATTTCATGTAGCTATTTTCTATTTCACACTCATAATGATATTGTATCATATTATTTAAATTAAACAAATGTGTAGAAATGAATTGGATCTTAATCAGCTTTAGTCATATGCTTTATTCATGTAGAGATGCATGTAAACCGTCATGCCTTCCAATGACAGGTGGCAGGTGCCAGTGTGTGTCACCTGTGTATTTTCAATGGCACTGTTCTTTATATGGCCAAACAGCAAATGAGGCTGGACCTGGATCAGAAGAGAGAGCTTCTCTCTGCGATGGACTCTGAGCTGGCCTCAGCAGTGCAGTACAACAGCCAGATCTCCCAGAACTTCCACAAGTGTGACGTGGATCTGTCCAAGTACTCTGAGCAGGTGGGCCAGCTGACCGACCGCTGGCGTCGCATTCAGACCCAGATTGACAGCAGGTAAGATGATATAATAATAATAATCATGATCATAATCATAATAATCATAATAATACTCATCATAATAATCATAATGATCATAATAAAAATTATAGAAAATAATACATGTAATAATAACAATAATAATAATAATAATAATAATTATTATTATTATAGAATAGTTTAGAATAGAAACAAGATGGACGTGACAAGACGCAGTAGCCTAAACAGCCACACACCAACATAAACATGATACATAGACTGTACAAAATGGCGTTGGAGATAGCGTTGATATGCAGCCACATCCTCGACGGCCACCTGCGTATCTACATCATCTTTTTTCCAGTAAGAAAGAGCCCTAAAAATACTCCACCATTCCACCACCCACTCCTTCCTTTCCTCCCACGCTTTCCTCCCCCCTCCCTCCCCCCTCCCACCCTCAGAATGTGGGACCTGGAGAAGCAGGAGAAACAGATGAGACATTACCAGCAGTCCAGCGGCAACCTGGAAACGTGGATAGACAATTCCCGGAAGCGGCAGGACGAGCTGCAGACGGTCAAGTTCACCAACATCCAGGCTCTGATGGATCACCTCAACCAACAGAAGGCATGTTGTTTCACACAATCACACTGAACCACACAGGCTGGTGAATTGAAAACATCCACCTTTACAGTTATTAAGTATTTATGTATTTATTTGTTTTAATATTTTACATTTGTCATATTCTATATGTACGTGCGGTTCTTACTAGTTGAAGATACTTTTTACTGTAAAACTATGAAAAATACTATGAGATCAATGAATAGTAATACCTTATCTTAGGAGATGTCTCTGTATCAATATTATGCTTGTCATTAATGGGGAAATTGAATCCAAGACGAAGCTCACAATGTAACTGGCAAATGGCATTCCCTTGAAAAACCTAAATGTGTAGGGATCGGACTTCCTATCTTACTGCCAATGTACCTCAACATTGCTGTAAGTAAGATGACAGAACATTTAGTCCAGCTTAAAGGAAACATCAGCTAGCATTACTCTATCCTAATGACCATTTGCTTTTTGCGCAGGCACTTCATAATGAAATCAAAGGAAAGCAAGAGAAAGTGGAAGATGTTCGTAAGGATGCAGAGACGTGCGCTATTTCCATTAAGGTTAGTATCAATAGACACACACTGTACACTGCATATGTATTTATACAGGTTTCAATTGTTCGTCAGTATGCTACTGACAGCCTATGCGTGTCACTATATACGTATATCCCTTGTTGTTGTGTCTCTGCAGGACTATGAGCTACAGCTGGCCTCATACAGTGCAGGTCTGGAGACACTTCTTAACATTCCCATCAAGAGAACAGTGCTGAAGTCTCCTGCCACTGTGGTCAGGCAAGAGGTAGGAGCTCCACTGATCAGTTTACTGTTACCCATCATCAAGGGGCCTATTTGTTTATGTGAGGCTACAGAGAATTGACCTGTCAATGTTTTCTGTCATATGTATTATCTGTCGTATTCTGTGCTTGCTAGTCAGATGTGTTGAGTTGAAACACTGTAGATTATTTGGGTGCTACAATCACCAATGAATAACCTTTTTAATGACTCATCAAATTGCTGCACTGTACATTTGCATAATTTGCATTGCATGAGCGTTTGTGTTGATACTCATCTTCTGATGGTGTTTTTTTATTAGGCGACAGACCTTCACATGAACTACATCGAACTTCTGACCCGCTCCGGTGACTACCAAAAGTTTCTAGGAGAGATGCTCAAGAATATGGAAGAGCTGAAGGTAAGGATTATTCATACTCCTTATGTCATGCATTTATTCTCATTCCAAGTCTTGAAAGATGTGACATCAATAAAAAAAATGGCACACAATTTCTTAATAGAGAAATAATTGAGTTTGGTGAAACGACGCCTGTATTGACTTGCTCCACTTTATGACCCCGCCAGATGAGGAACACTAAGATCGAGCTGCTGGAAGAAGATTTGAGACGTCTGAAGGAGACCTTCCAGGACAGCAACCATAGGAACCAGTCTCTGGAGGACGTGCTGGCCCGCTATAAGCTGGAGCTCAGTCAGTCCAAGGAGAAGCTCCTCTCTGTGGAAGAGGTGAAGATGACCACAGTGATGCAGGCTAACGCGACCAGGGAGACTCTGGACAGCACCCAAAGCCAGCTGAAGGATCTCAACGAAAGGCTGTCCCGCCTCACGTACCAGCTGGACGAAGAGATGCGCAAGAGGAGGCTGGCCGAAGAACGTTACACCAGTCAGCAGGAGGAGTACGAGTCTGCCGTGCGCCGCAGGCAGAAGGAGCTGGAGGAGCTGAACTGGTCAAAGCTTGACCTTGAGAAGGTGGTGAAAGACAAGGAACGGGAACTAGAAAGGCTGAAGACACTGCTGGAGGAGGAGGCGTCGCGACGCCGTGGGGTCGAGTCAGAGATCTCAAAGGTAAGAACACAGCACAACCAGGAAGTTAGTCACCTCAAACAGACCTTCGAGACCGAGATCCACGTCACTAAGACCTCCATACAGAAATCCTCGCAGCAAAGGGAGGACGACGTCGCCGGGGTCACATTGATTTGTGACCGACTCACGGAGGAGAAGAGGGATCTGGAGGAGGAGCTGAGGAGACTCAGGCTAACCATAGCCCAGAGAGAGGAGCAGAGGGGCAGGACAGAACAGGAGGTCCACCAGCAGAGGGCCTCGATGACCGAGGAGATAAAGAGGCGTAGCGAGCTGGAGGTGCAGCTGAGAACCCTGGTCCAGAGGGGTGGGGAGGATGACCTCAGGCTAAAGGAGGCCAATAGCATCAACCAGGAGAAGACCAGGAAGATCAGCCTCCTCAAGCAGAACCTGGAGGAGGAAGAGAGGAAGAGGAGAAGCTTTGAGATGGAGATCAGCCAGTTGAGGAAGGTCCAGATAGAGCTTCAGATGAAAAACACGGCTCACCTCGAGGCCATGAGCAAGCTCCAAGCATCTGAGAAGGAGAGATCTGTCATCCACTTGCAGCTGGAGAAACAGACCAGTTCAAAAACCAAAGCTGAACAGAGTGCTGCCAGGCTGCAGAGCCATACCCAGGAATTGCAGTGCTCACTGGACACTATGGAGTCCCAGCTGGATAAGCAGAAGAAGACCGCCCAGGAGGAGTTCACGCGCAGGAAGAGGCTTGAAGCCGAGCTCGAGAGGGTGACAAACACATGCCGAGAGCACACCACTACCATTACCAGCCTGCGAAGCATTCAAGAGGAGGCGTCCAATTGCGAGAGGAGATATGACATGGACGTCAGGGCCCTCCAGGAGGCCCTAGACAAGAGCGTTCGGGATTTGAGGCTCACCACCGACAAATTGAACCAGATGGCGGAAGAGCTAAAGAAAGTCAAGCAGCAGCTGCTGCAGGAACAGGCCCGTAGCCACGAGTTCAATCAGCGGTGCGAGAGCCTGTATAAGACCATTGAAGAGAAGAGCCGCCTGCTGAATGAAAACATCGCAGAGGTCGATAGGCTGAAGAGCCAGACGCAGAGCATCACTAAGGAGAGACTTAGACTGGAAGAGGAGCTTAGGACGTCGAAGCAGGAAAGAGATGACCTGAGGTCAAACAGGGAGAGCGTAGACGAAGAGAGTCGCACTCAGATCACAGCTTTACATTTGCAGCTCCAGAGCAGCAGCAAGAAGACCACGGAACTGGAGGCTTTCATCAATGACCTGACCAAGGAGAGAGAAAAACTTAAGTTGGAAATAGACAAAATCCAAAAGCAGTCCATTGAGGTATTTTTTGCATTGAGGAATAATCCTAGTTTTTTTAACTAGTTTTGTTTTCTCTTGCATGACGGGATTAGGAATTATGGATGCTTTCATCATTCGCTTTCTTAATTCAAAATCTGATTTCTTGCTGGTCACTCTCTTGAATATGCTGGGCCTTTACGCAAATATTAACTGCACTTAATTAAAGAAACCATAACATGCTACATAACTGCATACTAATACTAATGCAAAATATCATGTTCCTGTCCTATTGTATTTGTATTGCATGATGTGATAACTTTGGGCATATACTAGTTTGCTACGCCTTTGCACAAGGGAATTGTGAAATATGAAGCAAAATGAAGTCATTTAAATTGCATTCTAACATGTTATTGTGTTTTGCTTATGTCTCCACAGACATCGATGATGATTCATGAATCCAAAAGCAGCTACACTGAGCTGAAGCAAGAGAAGGAGGGCTTGCTGACGAAGATGAAAATGCTGGAGCAAGACAAAATCCGCCAGCAGCGCATTGAGGAGGAGCTCACCCGAATCAAACTCTCACTGGAGACAGAGCTTCGCAACAAGCAGCGCCTGGTGGACGAAAACACTTCCATACGCAAAGATCTGACCTATTTCAAGAGCCAGTTTGAGCTGAAGGACACCGAGAAGAGGCAGTGTGACTCCGACCGGGACAGGGCTGATCGAGAGAGAAGCTCCCTGAAGACCGAGGTGGAGAGGCTGAAGAGGGAACTGAGGAGCATCGAGGAGCGGTACAAGAGTCAGCTGCTGATCTCCGAAAAGGAGGCCAAGGAACTGTCTCTCAAGAGAGTGACACTGGAGAGAGAGATAACGATGCTGCAACAGAGGCCATCCTCCCTGAGCAGACAAACCCAGACAGATGAGAAGGTCTCAACGATAGATCCATCCAAGTTGTTGTTTGACGGAGTGCGCCGCAAAGTTACAGCCCACCAGCTCTGCGACTGCGGTATAATCAGCAAATCCACCCTAGAGCAGCTTCTCATGGGCAGGAAGACAGTAGAGGAGGTGACCGTGGACATCCAGCTGAGTCTGAAGGGTACTGGTACCATTGCTGGCATGACAAGAGGTTCTCAGGGCAAAATGCCCTTCACAGAAGCCAAAAACAAAGATCTACTCAGCCCAGAGAGTGCCCTGATGCTACTGGAGGCCCAAGCTGCAACCGGCTACATTGTGGACCCAGCATTCAATGAAAAGATGCCTGTGGATACTGCCTGCTCCAGAGGAATTGTAGATACAGAAGATAGAGATGTCTTGCTGACAGCTGAAGCAGCCAGCGCAGGATTCAAAGATCCATACAGTGGCAAGTTGTTGTCTGTTGGTCAGGTTCTAAAACAGGGTCGCATTGACAAGCCGACTGCAATTCGTTTGCTGCAGGCTCAGGAGTCCGTTGGCGGCATCTTGGACCCAGTACTTAGCGTGTTCCTGCCAAAAGATCTGGCTTTGGACCGCAACCTTATTGACGAGGACCTCTACATGGCTCTGAACACGAAGCCTGCCTGTTACCTAGATCCAACTTCAGGGGAGAAGATAAGCTATAGCGACTTGAAGTTGAAGTGTAAAATCGATCCTGTGTCTGGCTTGCTTCTGATCCCTGGCAAAGAAACTTGCATGACTGTGAAGGGGCTTCGTGGTGAAGTTTCCATTAAAGAGTTGGTTGACTCTCAGCTTCTGGATGAAACTGACCTGAAGAAAATTAACCAGGGCACCCTCACTAGCCAAGATATTGAGGACAGGCTTAAGCACTACCTTTATGGCTCTACCTGCATTGCAGGGATCTATGATGAGGCCAAAGACAGAACCATGCCCTTCTACATGGCCATGAAAGAAGGCTTGATCATGAGAGGGACTACCCTTGAGCTTCTTGAGGCCCAGGCTGCCTCTGGTTTCATGATTGATCCAGTAAACAATGTTTTCCTGACAGTGGATGAGGCAGTTAAGAGAGGTGTAGTTGGGAAGGAGTTCAAAAATAAGCTGATTTCTGCAGAGAAGGCTGTCGTTGGATATACAGATCCAGCTACCGGGAAAAAAATCTCCCTTTTCCAGGCCATCGACAAGGATCTAATTGAAAAGGGCCATGGAATTCGTTTGCTGGAAGCACAAATTGCAAGTGGTGGGATTATTGACCCGAACGAGAGCCATCGTATCGATGTTGATGTGGCGTACAAAAGGGGCTACTTCAACAAAGAGATGAATGAGATCTTAACCTATGAAGGAGATGACACTAAAGGCTTCTTTGACCCTAACAACAATGATAACTTGACATATCTTCAGCTAAAGGATAGGTGCATAAAAGATCCCAAAACGGGTCTAGTGCTCCTGCCACTGACAGACAAGAGCAAGAAGGCCGCTCAGGAAACTCATGAAAGCCGCACCAATGTTCTCCGTAAGAGACGGGTGGTGATTGTGGACCCAGACACAGGGTTGGAGATGTCCGTGAGGGAGGCCTATCACCGCGAGCTTATTGACTACGACACCTTCCTCGACCTGTCGGAGCAGGAGTGCGAGTGGGAGGAGATCACAGTCAAGGGAGCAAATGGCGCCACTCGCGTGGTGTTGGTGGATAAAAAAACAGGAACCCAGTATGACATCCACGAATGCCTGGAAAGCGGTGTCATCGAACAAAGCTCCTTGGACCAGTACCGCAATGGAAAACTCACCCTGACTCAGTTTGCTGACCTCATTACTCACAAAAGCAGTAGCATCGAGATGACTATTACAGCCAGCACCGTTGAGGATGTGGTCACCTGTAGCAGCCCCACCCAGGCCACGCCGTCCTCCCCTAAGGTCCGCCAGCGCTTCAACAGCATCTCCATCACCCTCTCTCCACCGGAGACGTTTGATGATCTGAGCCCCGTGGGAGCCATATTTGACACAGAGACCCTGGAGAAGATCACCATTTCGGAGGGCTTGAGAAGAGGCATAGTCGACGCCATCACGGCACAGAGGTTGCTTGAGGCTCAGGCCAGCACAGGGGGAATTATCAACCCTTCCACTAGCCAGAGGCTTTCTCTTCAGGATGCGGTCCATCAGTCCATCATTGATGATGACATGGCTTCTAAGCTGAAGGCCTCCCAGAAGGCTTACACCGGCTTTGAGGACGTGAAGACCAAGAGAAAGATGTCAGCAGCCGAGGCGATGAAGGAGAAGTGGCTGCCTTACGAAGCTGGCCAAAGATTTTTAGAGTTCCAGTACCTGACAGGCGGCTTGCTGGAGCCCGGCTCTGGGCAGCGTGTCTCCATTGAAGAGGCCATTCGCAGGAAGTGGCTGGACGGCCGAGAAGCCCAGAAGCTCCAGGATACACGGAACCACCAGAAGAACCTGACCTGCCCCAAAACCAAGCTGAAGATCTCCTACAAACAGGCAATGGACGGCTGCATGGTGGAGGAAAGCAACGGTATGAAGATGATCCAAGCCAGCTCCATGTCCACCAAGGGGATCAGCAGCCCGTACAATGTGTCCAACCCAGGCTCTCGCTCCGGGTCCAGGCAGGGCTCTCGCACCAGCTCCAGGAGTGGATCCCGTAGGGGCAGTGTGGATTACTCCTCTTCGTACTCCTACAGTTTCTCATCTAAATCATTCAGCGCTAACTCCCTCTCTTAATGTACAACATTTGACATAGGAGATGGCTAGAAGTCATCTCAGAGATTGTTATCTGTAGTTGCAATAACATTTTTTTAAGATTTTCAAGTTTTCAAATATGCTTTTTGCTAAGTAGTGTTCAAATAAAAGTTGGCCAATCTTGGATTTTTATCTTGGGTTTATCTTTTTGCTGTATTGAATCTTACCCGATTACCTTATAATCACGGTCACTGTTTCTCTTATTTTATACTTGGGGTTGTTTGTTTGTTTGGTGTTTAAGTATTAGGGCAAAAATATTCATGCTATTGTAATACACAATTGTTTTTGTATGTACTGTAGGACTAAATGACTAATTTTTGAAACAGTAGCCTTTTGTTATTCAAATCTTTAAACTGCCAGCTATCTAGCAATAACAATTGTTCACATTAAGTCTACTTAGATGCTACTTTTGATACTACTCACAACTGTTGAAGTTTGACTTACTTCAAATGTATGAAAAAGCAAAAGTCCATAATTAAAATACTTTATTAAAACTTTGCATAATGAAAATTAAAGATTTCTTAACAGAAATTTCGCATTTGGGTTATTTTTGGTTTTGTTTTTATTTTGAATTCCAGATTATCTGAAAGAGATTTACATAGCTACGATATACAGCCGGGTATGCACTGATAGGCACTGTTTCCTGCAATTAAATGCATATTTGTACCTATAGATGGTGCTGACTGTCAATAATTCATTTGGAGGCGGCACAATGCCCCTCTTGCATAGAGCAAAAATAAAAGTTTGCTTTCATACCACACATGTAATGTTACCTTGGTGAAATGTAAAATGTAGATATATTTAAATATATATATATTATATATATTTCTATTTTAATATCAGCTGATACATTACTCCCTACATTTATGCTACTTCAAACAAAAGTGTCACACTCTATTTATTGAATGAACTACACACAAACATTCGAAAAGGCTAATTATGTATTGGTCAATTGACAAGGATATCATTCTGAGATATTGTAATGGGCTACCCGTGTGAAATATTTACTAGTGGCTAGGAATGGCTACAGGTTTAGACAAAGTAAAACATTATGGGCTGCATCCCAAACGAATGGCTGTTATGTAACCAAGCAGCATTCATTACAGCCGTTCATTAACAACAACATTATGTTGGAGGACTCCAGGCCTACTAGTCCTCCTGCTAATAAACTAATGGCATTCTCATATGTTATGAGATTTCACTTTAGTTCCACATCATGTAGGCCTAACCTAAATATAGTCAGTAAAATACATTGCAATGTAGGCCTAGTGCTGTGATGGATAATTTACGAGAGAGAGAGAGAGAGAGAGAGAGAGAGAGAGTAGAGAGAGACGGGAGGAAAGGAAAAGGGGGCGGGGCCAGGGGGGAGGACTATCCCATGCCAGGACTTGTGGTCGCCGCAGCAGCAGTCCTACTGGAGGAAGTCTGTGTTGTGTTGGCTCGGCTGGAAAAAGGGGGGCTGGGGGGTTGTAGCGGTGGTAGTGGTGGTAGGGTAGAGCAGCAACAGCAACAGCAGCAGCAGCAGCAATAGCACCAGCTCAGGAGTAGAGCAAGGGCTTCCATTTTAGCACCGGTAGCGGCAGTCCAACAGAGCCACAGACTGTGGGGAGAGCACAGTGTTGGGAGGGAGTTGGGACAAAGTGAGCCTCACAGAAGTTGTCGATGTGATCGCGAGCACATTCCAGCACGAGGAAAATGAGTCCCCCAGCCTTGGGCAAGCCTGTGTGACGGGCCGAAGCGCTCTTTGACTGTGGACTTTATTACATCCCTCTCTCTCTCTCTGTCTCTGTCTCTGTGCGTGTCTCTCTCTTTACCGCTGATTGACAAAGGGAATCAGCGAGAAGACAAGGAATCAAGACTTCGCATTCAGTTGGAAAAGGTAAGGCATTGGATTTGAACTTCTGAGGTCCGTTTTAAGAGTTGGTTGCTCAGCATTTGGGCTCTCAATGTAATCTGCTTTAGTGTGCAGCCTTTTTTCATGTTACTTGTTACTCATTTTTTCAATGTAATTGATTAATTTGAACCTGAAGCAATTGCATGTATTTCACGTATGCTCAGTGTGTGTGTGTGTGTGTGTGTGTGTGTGTGTGTGTGTGTGTGTGTGTGTGCGCACACAC
The DNA here is from genome assembly GCA_900323305.1 of Trachyrincus murrayi. Taxonomy (NCBI): domain Eukaryota; kingdom Metazoa; phylum Chordata; class Actinopteri; order Gadiformes; family Macrouridae; genus Trachyrincus; species Trachyrincus murrayi. Next base: position 31,977 of record OOFB01036638.1, read on the forward strand.
ACATAGTATGTATGCTTGTACGTGTGTGTGCACGCACGTTAAGACCAAGCAAGACTTTGAAGGCATATAATGGAGTCATTCAAACTGAACCCACATTTATTTAGGTTTTTTCCCAACCCTATGAATGAATAGCCCTATAACTTTCTACGTGTGAAGAATGGCTTAATATTAAGTTAATCAGTAATTCAGTTATGTCCCTCCTTTGAAAGGGCCTTTACCATGTAGTTGACGTTCAGTCCCTGGTATACTGGAGACCCCCCCCTATAATGTAAAACATCTGGGCTGATCCGAGCCCCTAATGCTGAGCAAAACAAGACCAGGAACCCCCCAAAAATCACAACAGGAGCCCCTTTTTATGCCGCTTCTTTTATTGAATATTCTGCAAGGAGGACAGACAGAGAGGACAGACAGACAGAGAGGACAGACAGAGATGAGGAGCAACAGAAAGAGATAATGTCTTTTTTTCCCCTCTTTGAGCTACAGCTGCTGCGTGGTATTTGCAGCCCGGGGGCCAATGCGTCCCCAGTCGGCCATTGTTGATGATGCGTACGAGCCCTCCTTACATCACAGCAGCAAACTCGGGCCCCCTTGTCTTCGACTTGCATTTCACAGTCCCTCCCTTTCTCCGCTTTGAGTCTGAAATCAGAAACACACCTGCATTTACCCCCCCCACCCCCCCCCACACACACATACACACACAGACACACACACACACACACACACACACACCTCTTTCAAGCGACAGGACACCATGCAGGTTGTTGTGAATGTTTAGCGGGCTAAACTCTTTCAAGATTAGCCTTAATTACAGAGTTGGGACAGGAGAAACTTAACTGGCAATTATAGCTTTTTCTGCCATGGGTTTATTTTGCAATGCCCCCCCACTGAGTCAGAGGGGGGCCTCTGACTCAATCTTTGACTTTGTGCGCTATCAATAACTGTCCGTTGGAGGGCAAACAAATGTGTGTGAGAACCCATTGTTATGCAAATTGGGACCCAACCGAAATGTGTTGGTTCCATGGCTTCTCTACCGGACTCACTATGCTGATAACAAGGGGCGGGTCATGCCGACAAAGGGTTTATGAATGGCGGTGGTGCGGGGGTGGGTCCTGATAGTGTGGTTTGGACAGGTGGGCCACTCTGTGGTCGGGCCCCGGAGTCTTGGGTACTAGACACGGGTACAGAAGTATGCCGCGAAATATCCCTTTGTCACAGCAGTGCCGCGGCCACTCCGTCCAACATGTGTAAGCTATTAGAGAGAGAGCTGAAAGATGGCGTCAGTGTGAAGGTGGTGGTTTGGGGGTCGGGGGGGGGTGGGGTAGAGCGAAGAAGAGGAAGAGAGAGTTTTTAGAAGAAAACAAGGGAGAAAGCGAGTGAGAGGGGGACTGTAATCCATTTTGGAACGCATTCCGATATGACCTTGGGTTAGAACAGGGGCTAATTAGGGAGCACTTTAGGAGCGATGGCGGGTACCCGTTCACTCAGAGGCTGGCGTTCACTTTTATTCTTTATGCCCTTTCAAAATATGTGATGAAAACGAGCCACTGTGCAACTATATGTTGCGGTGCCAGGACGACTAAATAGACGTGCTGAAAATACGGCCTGGCCTTCCGTGGCAATAGATTCTACGGTTTGTTGATTTCACGTTCCTCGATGTCCCAAAGTGCTGTCGAAGACCGCAGCATGAAAACCCCATGACAGGAAACGGGGGCCCTTGTCTGTGGCCGAGGCCTCCGTCAACAAGGCCTGCTGGTTCACCGTCGCCATGGAGATGTAATCGCAGCGCACCCCGGACGGGCTCCTCGACGTTCATTCCAAGTGTATGAGCGCCCCTGGCGTGGTTTGGAGCCGCGGGTGCTGATTGTTATCAGGTTATTAGCCCGGAATCCGAGCGCTACAGGCTACGTCCACGTCCGCGGCTATGTACATCAGAAGCTAAAACTCCACGTCTTGGAGGAAGTGTCTTGAGGAACTGCGTGTAGTCCTGCAAGCTTTTTCTAAATGGATTTGATTGCCTGACGGGGGAACCATGAGGTAGCACACGGTTGGAATTTCACGGGTTTCCTGCATAAACATTCCACTGAACCAGCCTCCCTTGTGCATGTACACACGCACGCCCCCACACACTCTCTTCCTTCCAAAAAAAAGACAGCCAGACTTCCTGAAGCATTTATGGCACTCTAGGTGTTACTCAGGGGTTGAGGACAAACTTTAGAAGATCATTAATCTGCCTGGTGATTAAGCAGAGCTCAGGGACTCCCATGGAGAGACAGTAGACGCTACGTGAGCTGCTGCTGGCAAATGCTTTCCTTTCACACCTCCTAGAGCACAGGTCCAGTCTACCGCTGCTGCTGCTGCTTGTCTGGATGGGCCTGCACACACTCTTACATGCACCCCCCAGGAGGTATCCATATCCAGTTGGGAGTACATTGGGAAATATGTTTCTAGAATGGGTTTCTTTTATGTATACGTTTACGATGGCAGAATATAATAATCTAGGAAGTGGTTGATCAATTATTAATATTTCTGTATATTGTGATTATACACTATGATCGGTTTAGGTCCCACTACCACAAGCCAAGTCAAATATAATGAAACAAAATGCAGAAATTGCAGCAGTTCACTTAACTTAAGTGAATATTGAATGTAATGCATTCCTAGGACTGTTATTCTTGCAAGATATTTCATGTCAGCATTGCCTCCAGTCACCTTTACAAAATGTTACGTGGATCCCTTGCTTTATTTATTCACGGTGGACTTTCTCCTTTCTGTATATATTACATGATTCCCTTTTACCCCTAAAAACAATTCAGCCCACAAAATACCAAAGTGGATAAACAGACATTGTTGATCACCCCCATTGAAAAGTGTGATGGAAAAAATATCATCAGGGGAAGCCAACGTGTAGCAACCGGTTCGAATAACACGTAAACAAACCTAATACGCCGACGGATTCATTTACCGTGCCTCAAACCTCGGGCTTGGGATGAGTTCTATCATTTGAGACAAGCATGCGAGCCTTCTGCCAACTATTGTCGCCACAAAAAAAAAATTACGAAAACAAGCGTGAGGTCACCATTCACATGACTGAACCCAGCCCCGGTGCTCGGGGAATGACCGACGGCGATTCATTTTTGTGTGTGTGTGTACTTAATGGCGGAACTGTACTCGTTGCTGCTATTTAAGTCTCCCGTCACAGTGTCGCTTTGGTTATTTAATCTGGCTGCGCTCTTAGCGTGAAATGGAAGATTCCGTGTGGGGTGTTGCTGGGCCAGGTGAGGGGTGTGGCTGGGCCAGGTGAGGGGTGTGGCTCGCCTTGGCCTACATTAACACAGCTCTCGCTCCACTGACCCCCGCCCCCTTGCATGGAACGGTATTCTCATGGGTTAGGGTTAAAGTTTAATATTCAATGTTTTTTCTTTCGTAGTAGTAATCTGTATTGTGTGTGTGTGTGTGTGTGTGTGTGTGTGTGCGTGTGTGTGCGTGTGTGTGGAAAAGAAGAAGTAAAAATAGATGGCTCACCCCTAAACAAAAAAGTATTGTTTGTGTTTTGATTTTGATTTGCTTGATTTTTATAGTAATCTGTATTGTGTGTGTGTGTGTGTGCGTGTGCGTTCGTGAGTCTACTCCTCTAACTCTTACCTGTTAAGGAACCAGACACACCCTAATCCCCCAACATCCTGACCAAGTAGACCTGTCGCAGCTTGCTTCACAGTATAGACACGACAACCCCTTTTCTCCTGAATCACCCACACAGCCTCGCTCCACACCCACCCCCCCTCCTCCTCCTCCTCCTCCTCCTCCTCCAGCCCTAACACCCATGGGTGGGCTCCAAGAGTGAGTTGACATCCTGGGCACTGCTTTTTTTTGCCTCTGTAGACAAACGCCGTGGTTCTTCAAAACCAGAGACAAAAGTAGTCACTGCAAATTAAAGATGAATTATCTTTTTACGGCGTGCCGGGGCAAGTCAAGATGGGAGCGAGATGGGAGAGAGGGAGGAGGAGCTAATGCTAATAGCTCGCACACATTTTGGTTTGGCTTTTGGTTTGTGTATATAGGTTATAGGTATGTTTATTGTTGTGTATATATAAAACAATGATAGATACAGAAGTGTATGTATTGTACATGTATCAATATAGCCTATAGACAATTGTCTGTCTGAACCATTTGCTGTCAAGGTTGATTATTTAACTTTTATAAATTTGCCATTCAAGTGAGTTGAACAAACCAGACCGTAGCCAAAATGTAGCTTAGCATAAGCCTACCGTTCATTCACTGTTCACTCTGTATTCCCTCTGAATACAATGTGTTGGTTATGTCTCTCTCTCTCTCTCTCTCTCTCTCTCTCTCTCTCTCTCTCTCTCTCTCTCTCTCTCTCAGATGCTTCAGACTGTATACCAGGATGGAAATGGCACCATCGGTGAGCTACACAAACACACATAACA
>OOFB01036639.1:1321-17154 GCA_900323305.1 Trachyrincus murrayi
GGGGGGGGGGGGGGGGGGGGGGGGGGGGGGGGGGGGGGGGGGGGGGGGGGGGGGGGGGGGGTGGGGGGGAGTCGGGGGGGGGGGGGGAGGAAGGGGTTTGGGGGATGTACACCTGATATAGAATAGCAGAATAACTATGGGAGTCCACGTCTCAATAGTATTGTGCGTTTTATTTAGTATTTTGGAGGCTTGTAATTCTTCAAAGTTTCTTTGAAACTGCTGTTAACAATATCGCAATTGCTCCACTAAACAGATGTCAGGACAAACTAAAATTCTCCTAAGATTCTCACCGTACAGCCGTGTGCTAACTGGAGAGAGCACGTCCCTGCTGTCAGTTTAGCTTCGTTGGCTCCAGACAGTATATCAGAACTGAGATGTCCTGAATGCAGCGCATGGCTCATTAATCTAGCGGAATGATTTTCACTTCAGGTAAACCAGCCAGATTCAACTCCCAAGTACGCCGCTTTGTGCCTTAACATGGCAAATTAGTTACAACCCGAGTACCCAGACAGTTATAGTGTGCACCATGCTAGGGAAGTTACGGACAAATTGGAAGTGAAAGTGAAACTCTGAACGACATTGACAATGTCAATGCTGCGGAAACGTCCGGCAGACACCTTGCCCAGGGTAGCGCTCCTGGCTGGGGGAACCCACACTAACCCACACTAACCCAGCCTTTCTCCCTCGCCTCGGGAAAGGTACCCGGGAGGTGCAGTGGACGAGCCTTTTCCTCTCCTTCGGAGGCGGGAGGTGGTATGGACTCCACCGTCCACATCTGGCCTTGGCGATGTCCTGCCCCCGGGCATCTGAAATACTGTCCCCAGTCCAGAGGTGTGGCGGTCTGGTGGACGAAACCGGGTTCGGTCGGCCGTTAAAGGGGCAGTGAGTGGCAGACAGTTTATTATCTGAGTTCCAGAGTCCAGCATCTGAGGTCATTCTTTATCTTGTTAGACACTGGTCTGAACCGCAAGGGCATTCGGAGGACATCTGGAGTCCTCTGAAGTACAAAAACGCTCGTCAACTTAAATCGGTTTTATTTTAAGAAAATGGTGTACATGCTGGTTGTTTTTTCTGATTTTCAGATTTACTTGAACATTGGTGTCGTACATATTATTTTTGAAGTCAGTCGTTTTTATTGTTTTTATCTGCTAGAGAGCCAGAGACATAAAATAATAGGTGCATAACATAACATAGGCAGTGCAATGTGGCAGTGTTTAGATAGAAAGGTTTACTTTCCCACTGCAGTCCCCTCTGCTAAGAAAATGTATGCACTCATTTATATACATACACATTTTCTTCTGACCTGTGCCCAACAATGTGGACAATCAGGACATCTTTAGCATCTTTTCTGTGCTCACTCGCTCATTTCTACTCTGCAAGACAGAGCCAGAAAAGTATTACGTATTGAAGGTGCTGTAGGTAAGATTTAAGAGCTATTATTTGAGCGTAATTAGTTAGAAATCGCATCTTAGTAAGTTAAATGCTTTTCAAGTTGACTGTGCCTGCCTCTGTATGAGACTATTTAGATTTTAGACCGATCCCGGCTCAGTTCTGCTCGCTCTCTTTACAACTCTCAAATCGTACCTACAGCAGCTTCGAGTATTACGTTATGTAATTTTACTTTCTGCTCTATGTAACTTTACTTGCGTAGGAGGACCAAGCTGTCCTCTTCTAACATCAACTTGATGTTACACCTTCAGGGACACCAGTGTGTATCATAACTCATAATATTATCATATTATCATATATTATCATAACTATACAGTATGATAACATTTCTGCAGCAACTTTGCAACTCATCAAATTGTTCTCTTGAGGATTGTAATATTTAAGTGACCTCGTCTGGTTGCTTGCCGTCATCTGCAGTTGTCAGATGATTTATTAAAGGAAGTCATGAGAGACAACAAGTGCTGATCCGTACAGTAATATCAAGATACAAACTTGAGTGGAACGCTAGGGGAAGCAGGCAGCTTTAGGAAGAGGAGGTTAGCATGGGGTGGTGAATGATCCTAAATGTATTCATTATGGAAGGACTGATGTGTTTTTATGATTGCCTTGATCCCTTATATCCCTTGTCATGAATGTTGATTAAAATATAAAAAAACTTGCTTTTTATCAACATTACGCTGATAACGGGATAATCATTTATCTTAAACACATGATAGAAGAATGAAAACAGTCAGAGAGTTAAGGCACTGTTAAGAAAGTCAAAGATAGTAAGACTTGATATGGGGTGAGTAATTAGTTAGGAAGTTGTCAAATCTCTATGGAAGGAGCGGTCCTTAGGTCAGGACATTCATGGAGTGACTTAAGGACATTCAGTTCCAGTCCTCTGGCACAGAAAAAAGCCCATTGTAGATGATAAGTGTCATTGATCAACCTGAATTTGCATCCGTTTAAGATGGAATAATACGTGCACTTGAGTTTGCCAGCGGGATTCTGCCTTTAAGAAACCCGGCCGGAGAGAATCAGTCTTGAAATAAACGGCCGCCCGGCCGCCTGTATTCTCTGGAACTTTCTGAATGAATCTAGCTTAAGGGCATGGAGGAGCACTCAGCAGCATATGGTCTGCAGTCAGAGATCCTAAATCAACACATAATGAGCCAAGTTGCTGATCAGCTAAACCAAAGCTCCAGAGACATGGAGCGGTGGAGAGACTACCGCAGGGAGGGAGAGAGCGAGGGAGAAAGATGAAAACAGAGCGAAAGAGAGAGAGAGAGAGAGGTAAGAGGAAGGGAGAGGAAGAGAGAGGGGGAAAAGAGAGGGAGAGGCTGTATGAAGAATTTGAGAGAAATTCATGAATTATGCATTGGCCCTTTGGCTTCATTAAGCATGATATAGACAACTCTAAGCCATGTTATGTGAAATGATGGTGCCTAATGTAGCTTTGAACACACAGTATTTATCATGTTCAGATCAGGTAGGCTGCCAAGGCACACCGCTCACCTGAGTTGAGCACAAGGACACGTTTTTACTCTCCTTTACTTCTTTTTTTAACAGATTTAACAGCGCTTTGGCATTTAACAGTAAAACATGAATATTCATATGAAAATTAATGAAACAATAGTCATAGCAGCCAGTGAACTATGGTGAACTCACGATTGAATAATTGTCAAACACCTACTGCCCTGTATGCTTTTCCAAGTAAATATAATTTATCAGCCTTTTGAAAAAAATAATAATACGCCTTTAGTCGCATAAAAAACTCAGCGTGTGAGCCTCTTCCATTGGCTCTTGAACCAGACATTAAGCCTCTTCCATTGGCTCTTGAACCAGACATTAAGCCTCTTCCATTGGCTCTTGAACCAGACATTAAGCCTCTTCCATTGGCTCTTGAACCAGACATTTGCCTTATGAATACAATGGATTAATTCGAGGCCGTACACAGCAAATGTCATCAGGAACCGACCAAAACAAAAGAAAAGCAAGTGATCAGTACACGGCGCAATTAAAGACTATTTCACAGGCCCGCGTGCTGCCATCCGTCACAGACACCCAGACATTAATCATAATTTGTTACGGTGCTCCGATGCCTTCTAGATCTATCAATCAGTGGGGCACCTCTGCCCTCCCGAACCCCCCCCACGACTCCAAACCCCCCACCCCGTCCTCGTGAGTGCTGTGTGTAATACTGAGGAACTTATTTGGCTGTCAGCTGCCATTTAGTGACATGCCGCATCACAGCAAGGTGAAGGGAAAGAGAAAGAAGAACCTATATCCTACCACACTGCTCCACTGGTGCTGACTCGCTCCAAAAATCCTCCTCCCCACTGGGAGATGGCTATCAAAAAACAAAAGGACCACACTTAACATTGTTTTTTTCCTTAACATTCACCTGTAGAGGCAGCTCTGGGGCTGGCACTTACGTTTTCTCTCGACTACTCAGATGGTGTTTAACATCCTGGTTATCATAACCTTTCTTTGTTCGTTTTTTTTATTTGCTCCACAGAAAAGTCTTGCTACACTTGATATTACTTCAATGAAGGTTCTCCAATGCGAGAGTTACTTCCCTGTGGCTTAATAAACATATGCCCTGCATTTCAGTCATTACCTACTGCCATATTATGTTATATGTTGTGTAATTGTGCAGCTATATTCAGTCAGACACACCCTGTTGTGTGTTGTGTCCATTGTCATGCATGGACACTCTTTATTCAACGCTCTGGATGGATAATCTTTCCGCAACAGAGAGCTGGAAGTTGTCAAAACATTTCTGCACCACCGAATGATTGATTTGATTTGGAGTCTGTTGATTGACCACCGGCAACTCCAAGCAGCTGCTGTGAGAAGCTAAATGCTGATCGTATTAGTTTAGCTTCCCCGCTGGTGAAACACTAATTACAAAAAGTACCCGAAAGAGCTCCACTGCCTTAAGCTTTAAATGTGGATGCCTGGTCGAGTCTGAATAAATGATAGGTCACGCTGCTAGCATGGTCACAATACGTCCAATACCCTTTTCACAGAGGTGTCATCGTTAGACAAACACGGGTGTCATTCAGACTTCACTAGTTTAGGCTACTTACTGGCCCCTGGTACATAAAAGGAGCAGAACCATAATTAGTGTTATGAGCGACACCTATGTGTGTCCTACGATGACACCTCTGTGAAAAGGGTCTATGATGTTTGGTCTAGTGTGTCCACATACCAAAAGCTCCACAGGTTTAAAGTGTCTGAGTCACGGATTTAAATGTCGATTCAATGTCGGCGTTCATTAAAAATAGATAGCACATAACCCGGTCAGAGGGGATGTCTCGTTCTTTATAAAGCAGTATTTACTTTTAATATGCAGACTACATTATAATAATCATAATAAATAATATATATAATATAAAGCTACGTTAGTATTGGCTGTCTGAATGGGGACCCTTTATGTATTCTTTTTTTGTCAAAATTTGCTGCCAGCAAATGAGTAATTTATAGAATTCAGGGTTATAACTAGTGTCAGAAATTAATGAGGACTGGGGGAAGAAAAAGTCACCAAAAAGTTACAAAACCCCCAGCATATTTTCAAAAGTTGAGCCAAAAGATGCCCCCATGATGAAATTAGATGGCCTTTCCTTGCAACATTTGATACATTACTTAGTATTAGTGTTGGTCACTAAAACAGGACAAGTGTCCTAGTGTAAGGATACTATATTACATATAGCCTTAACCATATCCCGTTTTGAGCTTACAGAACAGCCACGACTGCAAAATTGTGATGACCAAATAACTTAATCACATTCTCTGTACTTCCATTTTAGAAGGTTAGACCATCTAAATGTGTCTAAAATGTGTTCCTAAAACACAAATGCTAGAAAAGTTAATATCTGACCAATAGGTGTCTGTGGAGTGTGTGGTTGGTGGCTGGTCACCTGGCCCAAGTCAGGCTGATTAGACTCTGGGGCTGGAGGAGCGCTAACATGTCAGCACTTACCACCTGCTCTGCTTGCAAACCATTTTATCAACTCTGCAATAAACTGGTTTACTTCACAACTACCGGTGCCCTGGTGTTGAGAACAGCCCAGAACAGCCACTTTAGTGGCATGTGGAACGGTCCACTGCTACAGTGTCATTTACACTGGGGGACGCTGGGGACGTGTCCCCACCACTTTTTGAAATGGCCGATTTTGTCCCCATCATATTTTAAAAGCATAATTTGTAAAAAAAATTCTGAATAATAGCTTGCAGCAAGAAATGTTAACTAACAAATGAGAGGTTTATTTGCACAATAAGAAAACAATGCAAGAAACAAATGCCTATTGTCCAAAAAAAAGTCACGTAAGCTAAAAAACAGGCCTACTGACTCTAAAATGACCACCATTACATTGCCTAAAATCGCATATTTTGTAGACCGTTTAAAAAACGCTTTTTCATCTGAGCCGTTATGTCCCCAACACTTTTTAGCACAAAGTGACGCCCTTGTATCTGACTCTCGTCCAAACAACGGTGGAACCACTGGCATGGGTCCAAGGCTACGTTCAAGTTGTATATTAACAAAATGTTATATTCTAAGAGATTATAAAACATTCTGACATTTTACCCCTTCATTTCAATAGACCTTTCTGATATTTTAGTTAAGAAAATAAGGAAAAACTATTTGATGAAGCACTTGACAAGGACTGATTTAAAAAGTATATATATACGTATATATATATATATATATATTCTGACTTATACTTTCTGGCGCCAAACTCCAGAGTCTAATCATGGTAATGGGCAATTGTCTTCCCACTCAGTGTTTTTCTTAAGGTACTCGCAGAGTTCAAAGACTTTGCCGGTGCCGTTCTCCTCCTCCGGTCCTCCAGGATAATAATGATGATGCTGTTTGAGTTTCTCCTCCCAGCGATAGTAATGACTGAGCCGCTTCAAACTCCCAGCAACACCAGGTCACCTTTAATGAAGTGGCAAGACACGAACCGCGGCTAGAGCGCTGCAATAAACACATCCTACATATCATCAAATATAACACCGCCACTTATGATGAGTGTAAAATGAAATGTTTCAAAAAGTTACACATTTGGAAATAGTTTTTCTTTCTTTCTCTGGAATATGGACATTTTCTTTGCAAATCTACTAATCTTCTAATCTAAGTTGGGATACTTTACCTCATTAGCAAAGCTGGTCACTCGTTTTTATGGATGATTAGGTTATATACTCGATGCTAGAATACTTTTTTTTTTTAACAGTGTGTACTACAAGGTTGGCTTTATATGTCCTTTGTATTTCATGGTGAGCTTAATCACAAGCCCTCTGTTTTACCTTTTGCCAAATGTATAGGCTATATCTATACATTAACGTCAAGAATACTCCAGCAACCTCACCATGGCATTTCTGTGAAGGTAGGTGTCTGCCGAAGCCCATAACACCCATTTTTTCTTCCTTTCTTGTGTGTAAAGATTTTATATAATTCTAATACAATTGCTGGTCATCGAAGTCTAAAACTGAAACACAACAGGGCAGGGATGGACTAGGCCAACAAAAACAGCACTGGACTTTTTGACCCACAACAGGACGCGGTCCCCACACACACACACACACACACAATGGAACAATTGATGCCAACAATGAGGAGAGAGCTAGAAGAAGAGAAAGAGTGTGAATGGGAGGAGGTAGACGAGGATGAGGAAGAGTAAGGGCAAGAACGTTTATCTCTAATGAAATGTGTGGACCCTTGGCTGACCATGTTCTTGTCCATGGTATGACAATGAGGGAGGCTGGACAGAGAGAGCAGCCAAACTTGAGAAACTTCCACAATCCGTATGTAAAATGTGTAATCTGTAAATCTAAAACACCTTCCACAAATACAAAAAAAAGATTCGAAAAAAATTAGCTAAATATAAAACCCAAATATAAAAGGGATCGGAAAACACACAAACAAATTGCACAAATAAAACTAATTATCTCTGAATACATTAAATTAATTTAAAAATAAATGTTGCCTTTTTAAATACATCAGAGCGTTATTGAAGGTATAAAAGTATTAACACAAATGCTGTTTTCATTTCAAAAACTTTTTTCCCCTTGTTTTTAATTTATTTGTTAATGTATTGTTGTCTCAAAATATAAAAAGTGACATTTGTTGAGTGGTGTGAAGACAGCATTATCAGGCCTCAGTAAGCAAGCAAGGAATGAGACTTTTAAAATGGGCAATTAGTAACTCAATTCTTGATTATGAAGTTGTATTTGTCGGTACTAATTAGCAATTTATGGTGGCTTACAATCCAAAAATTTGACATTTAGGAAATTAGTTGTTATAAAGTTGGACTAATCAGCTGAAATTATACAGAAATTGGTGAGAATGTAAATTGTTAAAAAAAAAATTAGAAGTTAGACAGAAACTAGTTGGAAGGTAAGCTAGCATGACCAGCAGAAATTAGGCAGAAACTAGTTGGAAGTTAACAGTTACACGCCTGTTATGCAGAAGTTACATATAAGGTAGTGTGGTTACAATTCACCCCCTGCTGCCCTGATGTGAATATTAGATATAAATTAGGTATGTTAAGTAAATGTAAATCACTTCATTTGAAATTACTGATCTGATCTCTGGAAAATATAGGAATTACTCTGAGTAAAGGGAAAGAACACGAGCTGGAGCCTGCGTGCTCCCTCTATTTCCAAGCTTTCGTCCTTTTTGGAGAAAGAACCTAACAAATGCGTCACCGGACCGTCACGATCCCAGCTGGGACTGGGGAGTGCCAGGGAGGTCCGACCTGCCCAGTGAACCGACAACGCCAGTCCAAAAGTCTCCAGAACGCATCATTCATTCACGTTAATGGCACCCCTTTATTTGTGCAAATACATTTCATTGTAATCAAGGAGGAAGTAGTGCTCGTGGTTGATAGCTCGTAGACTCACTGACTTGGGCAAAGTACTTGGACTTCAGATAGATGAAATTGGCCAGGTTAATTCATCTTTATAGTATAATCTAATATCTACTATTAGTTATCTTCTTCGGAAGTGGTGCCCCATTCGAGTAGTAAAATAATCAAAGTTACGTTTAGATCAGTTTAAGCCACTTAATCACGCAACAACATCTCTCTGTCGCTCCTACTCCATATCAGTGTTGCAATAGCATTCTGCCTTGCACTCCTGCACACACAATACACCACCACAGGTTGGACGGATCTCGCTGTCACACACAAGCCAAAACACACTGAATTGTTTTCTCACTCATGCGGGTGTTAACACAGTTGTAAACAAGAGCAAAAGTGAACCACAAATTGAGAAGTCCTCTCGCTTGTCTTCTGCAGGCCACCAATGACAGGAATACTCTCTAAGGATGAAATTAGATTTATATGTAGCTAAAGCAAACGTTCAATCAGGAAGACTACATCCCCCTTCTATTTCTGATCGTTCTATGTCCATGTTTAAATTCCCATGCTGTCATCGCAGGCCCCTCCTCTTCATCTCAGCAACCAATCGGGACCCTCCATGCGTTAAATAGGAGTACCATTGTGCGCGCCAGTGTGTATGCACATCTCTCATTCATGCTCATCTCTGTTGTATTCATTGCAACTCTTTGCAGACCTCCTCCATCCCCTTCACCTCCGGGACCAAGGAATTCCATCCATAGTCCCCACCGCCACCATCATCACCAGCGTCTAGACACCATCAGGGCGGAATCTCATCTCCCGGCAGACTTCCTGGATCCATCGTCCCCATGAAGAATAATTTGCTGGTGTCTAATCGCCAAATGTATTATGTATTATGTCAATAAATCATCACGTTCATTTTCATACTGGTCCCTCCTGAGTGAAATATGTGCAGTGGTCACGGTGGAGGCGTTGCACTCACTAACAGTGTATGCAAATCTGCTTTAGTGCGCTTGAAATAGTGTAGGATGTAGTCATTACTTGTGCTCCCAGGCATCCTCACATTGCTATTGTCTAAACAGTGTGGCGCTCCGTGGGAAATACAATTGAGAAGATCGGCGGTCCTGTCGCCCCTTGTGGTTCAGGAAGCCTCTTCTGAACACTATTCTCTTTTAACAGTAGAAGATGGCCCCTGGGAGCAGCCGTGTCTTCCAAATGCTCTTCTGACGCATCGGCTGTTTTGCTTTTGTCTGGCTGCTGCTCCCTTCTCCTCTGATGAGCTACACCTGCTACACCTGCTTTGTCACCTGTTTGTCAGCATGTGTCTCTCCCTCCCTATTTTATCAGTGGACCATCATGTTGGCTTTCTATATTGTTTTCATGTACTTCTTTATATTGTTTTCTCTCCTGGCGATCTCAGATGACCGACTCGGACACATGCTTCTTTATTTTTCTCTTGTGCGGCTATATAGACAGCTATAGATAGTTAGAGGTCTGGCATAGTAAGGCTTTTCTTACTGTCTTGAGGACGTTGCTTTGGTGTTCCTCTGCACGTGGGGCCATCTTTCCTAACTGACACATTTATTGTGCACGGCGTGCTATATGCACCTCCTGATTTTGATTTATGTTTACATGAAGTGAACAGAGAGACAATAGAGCCATTGTGTTCCACTCGTTTCAGTGAAAACGTCTGTGTGTCTATGTGTTTGCGTGCGTGCACGTCTATGAGTGTGTGTGTTTTTGTGACTCTATGTATGCAGACTATGTATTGTTGCCTGTGTACGCGTGCGTTCTCTGACATGCATGTATGCTTGCATGTGTGTATTTCTATGTGAACATGACCCTGCAGGTACCTATACATTAGCGTGTTTGTGTGTGTGTGTGTGTGTGTGTGTGTGTGGGGTGGGGGGGGTGTTACAAGGGAAGTCACAGCCCTAATGCTATGCAGGCATGATGCAGATAACTTGACTCCCATGACCCCTGTCATCACAGCCCCCCCGCCAGCATTTCACCCCTGTATGCATATTAATGAGATTAATAGATTAAACACCTTAATCACATCTTATACACAACGCCACCATTCAAGATTACGTGGGTGTTTTATGGTCTTTTAGGAGGTGCATATAATATATAACTCCTGTGTACGCCAGAGATGGATGATGCTGGATGTTTAAAGTAATGTGTTATAGCAAACAATTAGGTTAGCATTGTTATTTGCATGAAGGCCCATTGTAAACCTAACAATTCAAACTGAGAAAGTCGTTGTTTTTTTTATATCCGCTAAACAAATAGCCACAGGCAGAATCACTTTTTGTTGCGTCATTCACATCCAGATTGTATTTCCTTCAACTAAATACAACGTAGATATATGTTGTTATTATTATAGGGGGAATTATGTGTATTATTCAAACCATCCACAGTAAGCTCTCTAATCTAAATACTCTTATTACTGACATCCACTATTGAACACCCAACAGCAGCACTATTTTTCTCCTGCTCACAATCACCATCCATCTCACACTTGGCCACACTTACCCTCAGGCAGTGTTGCTCCATTGTTGTCCGAACAGAAAACAGCAGAGCATCTTTAATCAGTATAATTTTGTAAACCGATGTTTGATGTGTAGCATTAGGGCATCTTAGCCTGTGTCATCTATCTATCTATCTATCTGTCTGTCTATCTGTCTGTCTGTCTGTCTGTCTGTCTGTACTATAGAAACTTTGTTACTGACGCATACTGTGGCCCCTATCAACCCCTACTGCTTGCTAAGAAAGAGAGAGAAAGATTGTGTTTGGGGGAGGGTATGAGGGTATTTTATTATATTTTTTAATTGAACAGATCTTTATTGCGGCAGTGTCGGTCAAAAAAAGAGTCTCCACGGTGGACTGGGACCCCGTGCTTCACTCTAGGCTGAGAGAGGGTCATGAATTTCTGCGCTTTTCCGGTCTAATGAAACACAATTTCCGCTCTCTTACTTCCTATGAGCTGTGTACGTCAGTTAACAGTCCCTGTAGCGGGGAGAATAAGAACATGAAGCGCAACAAAGACAAGGAGAATAAATAGTTTTTTTGACGAAGAATTTGACAAAAGCAATTTCCGAAACATGTAACGAAAACGGATATCCCTCTATCGGAGCTCCCTCCCCTCTCGCTTGTCTCTCGTCGCCAAACCCATGTAACGGATATCGCTCCCTCTGAGGCACGGAAGTACCGCAGTCTCTCTCGCCAGGAATGCCCATTTGAAGCGTCCCGTCCCAGGCGATCCATCGTGAGATGAGAACCCCTGGGTTAGCTTCACAGGGTGGGGAAAGGTCAAGCTGAACTACTGTATTGCCGCCCGTTACTTTTTCTTTGGACCGTGATATGAAAACTGCTCGCCATGCGGGACCTGCTTGTACGAGTATGTGTTCTGAGAGTGGGTCTTTTCACACCAGTGCAGTTTTGACAGGAGTGCAGACATTTGCACATATCTAACGCCTTTCTACGGTGTGATTCGGAAACCAGATTACTGAAAGTGGTGCTGAAATTAAACAGCTTGCGCAAACTAAGAAATAACTAACAAAATGCTTCTTTTGGTCTTAAATAAGGATGATACATAACCGTGTCTGCTGCTGAATGCAGTGTTTCCACTGAAAGCTCCTGACTGTGTACATATAGATTGATATAAATGGATCCAGTGGGAGAAATACAACTCAGGTAAGGTAATACCTAGTGCTCTAACTGCATATGTGTACCTAGTGTGTTTACTGTAATATGCACATGGTCCGGGCTCCATCTGAGAAATAAATTATGAAGCAGTCGTATGTCCACAGTCCACAGAGAGAGAGAAAGTCCGAGACACCCTCTCTTTCATAGTTATCCAGAGCATTGTTCTGCTGGTCTGCCTCTCCGATGAGGGACAGCTTCTGTGTACTTCTCTGAAATGTGAGTCGGGAAGTAGGTTGAACATGTGTTGTGTGTTTCCACGAACAGTCTCATCCTAGATGTTAACATCGCCGCCACGCTCTCTCGCTTGGTCGTAGGCTGATCCCAAACGTAGTTTACCCCAGGAATGATGGGGTGGATGAGATCTTTTATCTTTTTTTACTTGATTGTATTTATTTACTCCTTGGTGGTCACACATTTATTTACATTGGTCCATCCATTGTTTATTGATTACTCTGGTCCATAGCGCCCGTCTTGGATTCCCGGGGTTGTTTGCGCTCTGATGTCTCTCTCGTAACAGTGCAACTCACTCTGAATCGACGGCCTCACGCTGTGACATGTTGCTGGAGAAACACGGCGTCTCAAAAGCAGATCCAGACCCTGCTGGATGCCTTGGACGCGTTCTCCATCCAAACGGATACAAACCAGATCCGCCGTTGTCACGGGAAGTAAACAAACAAACTAACCGCCGCATCGATGGTCTTCTTTCTTGTCACAACACTCCGGTTTGATTACGATGAGATCATCTGTTAATGAGAAGATGTACAGAGCCCACCCCATTAAGAGTGACGGGGTGAGAGTGAGGACGTGTGATTGATTAGTTCTTCCGAGGGGGCGGAAACTAATTGCAAAAACAAGTTGTGCATCATTAGCAATGATACGTATTTTTTCGAGTTCAGACATTATCACATTTGTTTAATAACAACAATCATACTTTTATGTATGAGTAATATTATTTGTGGTTATTTCATTGTATTAATTTGACTGAGAAGCTCAGTGTGAAATAGCAGCGGAGCCGTTTCACACTGAGATCAGAGTACTTTTAAAGTACCTTCGGTGATCTTATTAAGTCTTGTTGAAATTCCACATAATGAAGAGATAACAATGGAGCAAAGCTTGCTGCTCTCACCGTGAGTTACACTGCAGCCAAATCGTATCTCTTTCTGTTTGTGTTTATGTTACGTTATGCTGATGCTGTTTTCTGTTGGAGGATCACGGATGGAAATTACTCGATTGTGCTTTCGTTCAATAGGATTTACAACGTATGTAAAGACTGCAGTGTAGTGTTATGTGTGTTTTTAAAACCTCAAATGAAATGCATCAATCAAGAGGTTTATTAATCGCACAATATACGCCTTTGTGCAAAAATCACGACAAGGACAACAAGGACATGTGTTGAAATGTGTTGCCGTTGCCTGTAATTGACGAAGGACAATCGAAAGTAGTTTGACACCAGTCCTTGTTGTTCATCATGCCTCTGGGTCCAGAAGGCCTGCTAATATCAGGGCGTTCTGGCCTTTGGAAAGAAAGCCCAGAGGAGCGGTGACCTGTATTAGCTTGGGTTCAAAACCTGGAAACAAGAGCGGGAAGCAATAAGACACAACAAGGCCGTGGATTATAAGGGGACATGGGAGAGGCAGGGGTAAAATTGCGGCTTTATTGTAGAGGAGCGTTCAATTGAACCGTGAATAGACTGAGACCCGGCATTTCCTTTGAGTGTAAAGTGGACTGAACAGAAATCTGATCGTGCCGTTTAGGAGGGTTTTATTTTGTTTATTTTGTCACAGACATGATTAAAGTAGGTCTTTTTGTGAATAACGAATAATAGAATAACTTTGACAGATAACATTAACAGAGTTAAATATGAAAACCAAGACATGTTATCAAAAGCAAATGCATGTCTGGGATTCTCCCTTTGTTTTCCTGCACTCTGATAGAACACGTTTCATTATTTATTTTTGTTTAGAGGTGTAAAGGGACAACGATGTCGCATGACTTACATTCTAAAAAACACAGCTAGCACATTGTGTATTTTTCACATGTCTGTACTCTGAAATAAAATAACTTAAACTGACATGAGCCTACTCCTCGTTTGCCAGACTCCTTCGTTGCCTTAAGCGACCTCGTGAACTGTGAATTCTTCGCTGGCTCGGTTCAGTAGCTGCCGACAGTGACCTTGTGCCATAGACAGCATTGCAGATGTATGTCCTGAATCCCGAAGCCTGAATAACCACACAAACACAGAGGACCTTTAACACAGGGCCTGCCTGCATGTCTACCTGTCAAAACCGATGGGTGAACAAAAACACGCACGAGGGGATGTGTTAAAATGTGAGGCTATGATGATGAGGTTACAGATCTGCTAACACAGCGTAGCAGGTGAACGTGATGAATGCGAAGTAGGCCTGCAATGCAACAGAAGCTGTCCTGTTTGTACATTCCAGGGGAGTTACATCCCACGTATCGTATCCTATGCAGTGTTTAGCAGGGTGCACCCTGCATGACTAAACGGGAGTAATTGGTTGCAATACATGCGAAAACATGTAATTCCTGCTAATCGTTTTAATAATAGACAACACTGAGCACAATCATGCGAGACGTTAACCAGCATCTGGTGCACATGATGAGCCAGAGCAAAGATAATCCTCTAGGGAGAGCTCGTAGAGACATAAAAAGCACGTTGACTCCAAAGCCCATCCATAAGGTGAGGCTTTATGATACGTTCCTCACCGTGACACACACACACACACACACACACACACACACACACACACACACCCCCTCAAGGACCACTGAGATGTCTCACTCGCTCTGTCTCAAACTCTTTGTCCACTTCTTTGATTCAGCATTATTCTCCTTGCCCAGTGCCCACCAGCACATCCATCCAAGTAAAGCTTTATAATTGCCATTGAAACCGCATTGCCTCTCCAAATAGATGGACTACAAACTGGGGCAAAAGCAATCACGGCGGCCAACACTTCAGCACACACTTCCTCGATGTGTCCTCAGACGTCAGCGTGTCCCGGTACTTCTAGTGGGGTCGTAAGGCACTTAAGTCAAACCAAGAATAATGGCTCTGTCTACATGTGGGGCCTTTTGAACTGAGGGCTGATCCCAGATCAATAGTCTTGGCTATTTTAGACTTTCTCTTTAAGTATGTTCCAAAGGACGAGGAAGAAAATCTCTTGAGATCGGGTCAGAAAGTAGCTGCCATGACAGGCATCAATTATGTTGCTTGTTGTGTGCACAGGTATGTGTGTGTGTGTGTGTGTGTGTGTGTACAACTGGCCATTAGTTCTGCCCGGATGTGCCTGAAAAGTGTTTGACCATTAATAGATTATTTTTTGCTGTTGGCTGCCTATCAAGGTGACAAAAAATGTGAGTTGTTTATCACAAATTTCTGCCTTCCTAGAGTTATCGACTGCTACATGAAGTAGGTTTTCAATTTCACCTACACTTTCCCTCAAAAGACCTTCCTCAAAAAATCCTTTATCTTCTTTTGACATTATGATAAAGCGTTTCTCACCATTCCTTGACCTGGAAGGCAGGGTTAATAAACTATAAGTACCTTACACCTGTAAGTCCTCTGGTTAATTTACCACAACACAGCCAGCCTCTAGCACAGGGAAAGGGTTAAGGACACCAGAGAGAAGTTTGGCAAATGACGAACGAGCCTGAAGAAGAATAGCTTCGAGAGAGAGAGAGAGAGAGAGAGAGCGCGAGAGAGAGAGAGAGAGACCGAGAGGGGTCTGCAAGGGGGACGAACTCCAACTGTTTTAGGTTGCCGGACATCAATAAAACATGAGCTGTTTACAGACTCCGCCAGATCACGGT
>OOFB01036641.1:1253-25877 GCA_900323305.1 Trachyrincus murrayi
ATGTGATATAAATAAATAAAAAAAAAAAAAAATCTCTCTCTCTCGCTCTCTCTCTCTCTCTCTCTCTCTCTCTCTCTCTCTCTCTCTCTCTCTCTCTCTCTCTCTCTCTCTCCTCGCTCTCTCTCTCTCTCTCTCTCTCTCTCTCTCTTCTTTGATTCAATGAATTATGACTCACATGTTCACACTTCACATGTTGTCTGTTTGCAGGCTCGCCCACAGAGTTCCACCCGCGCCCCACACTCCTCACCATGTCACAGAGGGGGCAGGGGTGACGGGTGGCCCTGTATGTGTGTGTGTGTGTGTGTGTGTGTGTGTGTGTGTGTGTGTGTGTGTGAGTGTGTGTGTGTGTACACAGGCTACTGTATGAAATATAGGCCTGGTGTAGTTTCAGATAATAACAGACAACATAATAGTAGTAATGAAATGTGGATGTTGCCATTCCTGATTTAGAATTTGTATCTGTCCTTTTTTAATATTCATTTATAAATATGCTTACCCTCCTCCTCCTTACACACACACACACACACACACACACACACACACACACACACACACACAGCGATGCATTTGAAATATGGCATATTAGATCACATCTGCCAGGTGAAACAACAAAATTATTTAACAGTATTTAAATCTTAACTTCAATGTTACAAAAACGAACAATATATGCTGTCACTTTAAAATCAGGCAACATAATCACCGAGAGCCAGGGATAGAGCCGCAGACTTGAGCCCCATCTAGTGGTGCAATGCTATATTGCTCGTGGAGTCCTCCATGATGTGTGGTCCTTGACTTACTAAACCAACACATGACGTATCGTTTGTCTAGCTGACCATAGCACAAGACTCAAATGTTTGTTTCGATCACAGGGCATAACAATGTTGATGCAACTGTGAGATAAGTTATTTATTTATTTTGGACGTGAAACAGCAGTGAATCATACTGAACAAAAACTAATGAATGCAGGTAGAGTAATGGGGTGCATCCAGGGGGTCTCAGATCAAACAGGTGTTCTAAGTAATTTCATTCATTAAAAAAAGACAAATGCAGATCCTACAAACACTGTAGGTATATACTGTACATGTAGGATGGACCAATCCCACATACTGCTCTATACCAACTGTAAGTACTATATTAGAATATGACTACTGTATAAACAGTGTTGTAAGTACTGTATTAGAATATGACTATTGACGTATAAACAGTGTTGTAAGTACTATATTAGAATATGACTATTGACGTATAAACAGTGTCAGAGACGTGGCAAAGCATCAACATACCAGGTTTAGGTTCCATAAGGATCTCATTTCTTTATTCATTCACTAAGTTGTTTCTGTCATTGTGACAATTTAAACTCTTACATTCTGCCCTCATCACCTTTATGTTTCCACTGTATAGATCATTTCCATTTCTATATTAGTTCATTTATGTCACAACTTGACAAATTGTGTTCCCACATACATGCAGTTTGTCTTTTAGGTGGAGAAGTTGCACCTGTACATAAAGAAACTGTTATTGTTTCCAATAACTTTTGTTAAAATGATCAGTCCAAAGAATAAAGCCCATTCTCTCAGTTTAATCAAGCCTGGGACTACTAATCTAGCCTACTTGGTATGTGGAGAAAAATGCATGGAATTGAAATTTTGAACAAAAATGTATGCAATGAATAAACTAAATGTCTAAATAGCTGTGTGGTATAACTGTTTTGTGTGCAGTGATCATTTTACATGCCTACCAAATATGTCTGTGTGTGCATATACCCACGTAAAATGTAAATAATTATGCTAAAGAAAACGTTTGCACCAAACACTGAAAATAAAGTAAACCCAGCAATATATTTCAGAACATAATAAAGACATGTGCATGTTATGATACTGTTCAAATCACAACCATCCTACTACCAACTAACCAACTTCATGCCTTGAGGTCTCATTTATACTTAAATGACTTGTTAAATGACTTGTTGTTGAGATCAACTTATACGATGTGTGTGTGAGACTACATTAGATTTGTTTTCTGTATTGTCAACTGCCCAGTACAAGTACTGAATGTACTCTAATATAAGTGGGCCCTTAGCACGAGTATGCAGTATATTGAACAATGGGGCTTAGATCAACAATGGAATCGACAAAAGGTCAACAAAATAACTGCTTGTAGTGAAACACTACAACAAACGTGAGAAATTGAGGGGGTCCAGATTCCAGACTGCAATTATATTTTAGCTTTCAAATAAAGTGGTTTAGCCGAGACTAGGAGGAGATTCTGAGTATTATGGGATAGCATCCGGTCAGCTCTGGCCCCTCCTACCAAAATGCAATTTCCAATTTCCTCTTACTTTCCACGCTTACTTCATGTGAGCTGAGTATGTCAGTAAACAGTCCCGGGGAAAGAAGAAGAAGAAGAGGACGAGAACAATACCGAGAATGACAAGGATAAGGAATATGGTGAATTTGACAAAACAATATCTGAAACATGCAACTGAATGTCCCTCCTATTCCAGACGCTCGCTTTCGTGAGATGAGAACCCCTGGGAGTGAGGTTAGGTTGTGCCTGTCAGTAGAAGGAGCCTCCACCCTGATGAAAGGGGACATACTTCTGGGCTTGCCCTGCGCCTATCTCCGCCACATACAAAGAGCCGGTCTTCTGGTCCACGTCCACCAGGTGTGGCTTGACATCATCTGCCAACCGAATCACGCTCACCACCCGGCACTGGCCGACCGCACCCACCGGCGGGGCCTCCAACAGTGAGACCTGACTTTTGTTCAGCTGGACGACGACCATGTACTTCCTGTCTGGAGTCAGCCTGACGGAGTAGGGCGCGTCCTCCGTGAAGCAGCTGCCCCAGGTGCCCAGCCAGTCCCCGGTGGCCGCGTCGAACACCTGGATCCTCTTGTTGCCACGGTCGGCCACCCAAACCCTCTGGTAGCCGTCTACCGTCACGCTGTGGGGGATGTACAGCTGCGCCAGGCCTGGGCCTCGCTCCCCGTGGACCCACAGCACCTCCAGGTCCTTGGACAGCTTGATGAGCCGGTTGTTGGCTCCCCCGTCGCCGTCCACTACATAGATCTCCCCAGAGCTGTGGACAAACACCTCAGCCGGCTGGTCGAACTGCAGAGGGTTCAGCCTGGTGCCTGCCGTCCCGGGTGTTCCCAGCACCTGCATAACATACACAGCATTAACAATATAGACCACCATATGTGCTTTTGGATCAAATGTAGATTTTGTGTAAATTCGTAAAGCAATGTTTCCTTTGACATTGTCTCCCATTGAATATCTTGACAGTATTTAGATTAAAAACATAACTGATGAATAGCATGCATAATTTCCATATTTACATATTTCCAAATGCCTATGTTGTAGTTTGTTTGCTACCATTCAATTTGCGGCTGTTCATTATAATGTGTCTTTTAGATACATTCCCCAAGGTTTGTTTCACCATTAACCATCACACCTGAAGAAGGTTCCCAGATGGTGAGTACTGTTTAATGCAGTGACCATACGGGCCATTTCCCACATCCGTAATCCAAACTGTGGGGTTAGATGAGTCAGGGTCAGCTAAAAATATCCCATGAGGCATTTCCAAGGTACTCGTGTTCCAGGACATGAGGAAATCTCCGTTTGTTGTGAATACCAGGATCTTGGGTACAGTATCACCTAGCAGCAGGGGGGAGGAGGCAATACCATTTAGACGAATAATAGGTCGAGATCACAATGTGTTGTGCTAATTAAGATGATGATCAATATTACACGTTTACCTCTCTGTGCTACATAGACCACCTCGGCATAGTGGTTCACAGCTACTCCGTATACATTACCACCGAAAAGCTCAGGGTACTTTGGCCACGATATGTCCAGTTTGAACAGAGGTCTTCCAAGCAGTTGGTACTCGTGTTTGAAGGGCGAGCTGTCCGAATGCTGACCGTTGATGTACAATACCATCACAAGCAAGAACACCGAGGCCATAGTCGCCGCAAGCAAGCAAGTATGACTTCTCTTTTTCATCACGATGTCAGGAAGACTGGTGCTGTGTCACGGACTCGACATTCACTTGATCTTTCTCAAAATTATGTGAATCTCATTTGCAGGATTTTTGTTACAACCACAAAACAATCAATGTACATAGAGGTAGCGTAATGTTATCTCATGTCCGTCCAAGACAAGGAAGTTCTTTACTGGTTGGACAACGGGCACGTCTTCAGCTACAGCCCTTCTGGTGCTGCTCTGTTGAAACGTTGTATCCTACGGTTCATTTCAACGTTAAACCTGAATACTTGTGATTGTCATTTCCTTGATGTGGGTACTGACAAACATAAAATGAAAACAAAAAGCACATGACGAGGGCATACTCCGGAAATGACGTTGAGTACGGCCCCCACCGACGCGTCGTGACGGAGCTGTCGCAACCCGACCGTTGACCACCAACCTCTGCTGTCTTTTGGTTTCTCAATTAACTTAAGTCCGTTTAAAGATATTGTTATGCTACAGTGAATGACAGTCCTCCAGGGGCATAGATACATTTTATGTAGTTTGGGTTCTCGAAGAATCGACTTTATGGAGGTAGAGGACAGCCCCCTCAACCTCGTAAGTATCTATTGATGTGGCAACAACAAGCTAACGTTTCAGTCGCTGGTAGCTAGCACAGGGCTAAAGCGGCTAACGTTAGCAGCATTAGCTTCCATAGTTGTTGATAGCCGTCTCATGTTATCTGCTGGGGAGCTTAAAGCCAGACAGGCTAGCGCTGTGTTTTGTCATAGACGAACAAAGACTGGACCTGCCGCGGGTTAGCTGGAAGCTAACATTGTGTCAAGTCTTGTTGACAACTAAAGACATCATTTATAATCTGTCCTACATCAGTCATGAATTTATGCATCTAAAATGTCTCAATTGAATAGCGTTTTATATAATATAATATATAGTACTATATTTGACAATCTGTCTAATGTCAATGGTTCTTTTCTCTCGCCACTTTGATCATGTCTCCCACTTTATTCCTCCTTTCCATACATATGTTCATTCTCTCCTTTCTGGCCCCCTCTTATTTTACTTGATCATCTATGTCTTCCTCCCACTCCTTCCTGTCTCTCTCAAACATCCCTCCTCTTTCTTTCTTCTCATGATTTCGGTTTTCCCCCCTTCATTTCCTCATGGCTGTCACTGTGGCACCCCTAGGCTCACCAGCAGTCTAGGAAGGCAGATCGTCTCCTAGCAGCTGGGAGGTATGAAGAGGCTATCTCCTGCCACAGCACCGCTGCAGGTGGGTCTGTGTGGCACTGATCATGTTCCAAATGAAATGTACCTCCTCCAAGCCAAGCTTTCAGGGGAACAGCTAAACTACTGAGACTGTAAAGTATTGGCCAGTACTGGGTTTTACTGAATGGGCTAGACTGGAACCTGTAGGTTGTCATAGAATGTCAGTGTGCATGTTAACATTACTTCTGTTTACCAACACTTTACCTATCTTGGATATTGCATAACTTTATTAATCCCAGACGGGAAATTAGGGTTTCAAAGCAGAACGTACAGGACAGTAGAAATTCAAAAGAGATAAAATAACATGATTATTATACAACATGTTCATTACACTTGGTTTTGAATTCCCAAAATGATAATACTCTGTTAAATGTCATTGCATTATGACCCACAGCAACTTTGTGCTAGCTTTTTTTTAAGCTAATGCACGTTGCTGAGTATGAACGTTATGAGCGATGTTGTATATGAAATGCGCCACACACCGTGGCGTTGTACTGTCCGAGAAGTTTAACCCTCTCTCGGACGCAGCTATCACCATCAACTGCTGCCCACACACACCGTGGCACTTAGCGTACCCTCCCTGTTGGCGTCACTCTGTTGTGACTTGCCTCCGAAAAGGCACTTTGGTGTCACGGAAAGAACGCGGCTTGAGTTCGGAGCAGAATAGAATGTTCACAAACTGGTTGGCGGAGACTAGAAACATAGGATTTTACACTTGTTTTTTCAAATTTACGGTATTATTTCAGTTTCATGATTTTGGGTTCACTAGCACTTTAAGTTCTGATACATCCATGGAGAGTATACAGACTTTACTTTCCTACATATATAAACACTCACGTTAACACTTATTTTAAACTGTACAACCTGGGATCCATTCCATAAAGGATTTGTCTTAATGTTTAAAGATAGGCAAGCTAAAAGTCCAATTAGCTTTATTACATTGTAACATTTGTTTGACAACATTGCTAATCCTATTTAATAATGGCGACATAACATATTGTGTCTGTAAATGTATCATATTTCCTGTCCTCCTTTTCGCTCATATCTTATTCCTCATTTTCCCTTCACTCCCTTTCTTTCTCAGATCTATTGAGGGATGCCATGAAGTTAACAGAGTGTGAACAGGTGACAACTTTAGCCTATTAGATTGGCGCGTGCATGTTTGTGTGCACTGCATCTTACTCGGGTTGTTCCTTTTTATGAAAAGGTTTGGTTATCACATGTTTATGTCTTTCATCAGCCATTCAGACAGTTGTATAACTATTAACACATGAGAACCAAACATGGGCTCCAGGGTTCTCCCTGAACAATGGTATGGCTGATGGCTGCGCCCATGCAGCAGTTCAGAGCCAAGTAGGGCTTCCGCGAAAATGTGTTGACAATCTGTCAATATTTTTAATTGACTAATACTTTCTAATCATTTCTTAATTGGTTAAATTTGTTAAAGCAAACTGCTTTATTTTACTAATGCTTCAAAAAGCAAAACTACAATATCACATAAGTGCTGCGTGGGTGACGTCAGTCGCTTTCGTATCATTCTCATTGGTCCGACTCTGTTACAGCAGAGACACATGGCTTCGAAAGTATGGGATGAAATCAACAGCAGCAGTAGCACTACCCACAAACCGAAAAAACACTATGCTATTCTAGGTGCTATTCTGGATGCCAGAAAAGGAAAAACATTGTAACTTCTGCAGAACGGTGGCGCCCGAGAAAAGTGTAGCAATCGACGGAGCAATCAAATCCATTTAATCCGAAATAGACTGAATAACGATGTTAAAAGATGAACAGAAATTAGCACAGAAGGCTTTTCTCAGAGGAAAATATTTTTTTGCTTTACTTCTGACTGGATTCGGCAAGAGTGAAGTGAGTTTTTTTGAACAACGTAAGGCTGCCCCCATATGTGGAAATCAATTGCTGCCCAGCCAAAGCCAGACTGATATTCATTGCTAAATGCAAACTTGAATATCTGGAGGGTCTCACTAGGCTTTGTTTTTACTGCTGACTAAACTTTTATTTTAATTAGCTTTAGCGCATTCTGCAGTGCCCTACAGTGGTGTTAGGTCAAGTCATCAGCAGCATCTATCTTATGTTTGTATTGTTGTTCATGGGAGATCTTAACGGTGATGTTTGGGGCCCGACTAGGCTGGTCTGTCCATGGAGCTCCAGAGGGACCGTCACGTCAAGCAGCAGCGGCTCATCCAAGAGCGCTGGAAAAGGGAAGCCCGTCGAGGGGCCGCCAAAACCTCCGTCCCCACTCAGCCCACCTCTGACCCGGCCCCGGCCGCCCC
Source organism: Trachyrincus murrayi (assembly GCA_900323305.1). Classification (NCBI taxonomy): domain Eukaryota; kingdom Metazoa; phylum Chordata; class Actinopteri; order Gadiformes; family Macrouridae; genus Trachyrincus; species Trachyrincus murrayi. The sequence continues at coordinate 8,795 of OOFB01036641.1, forward strand.
GTCCCAGCCACTCCCCCCCACTGCCCATCAGAGCCAGGCCGGGGGTGTGGGGAGTGCAGAGAGGGAGTACGACACCTTGCTCTACCAGCTGCAGAGCCGACGCACCGCAGGCTCTCTACTGGCCCCGGCTGCCGCCCGCTGCCCCAGCGGCTCCAAGACCGCCAAGGACGACAAGACCCGCCTGGAGGAGCAGCGGACCACCATGGAGGACCTGCGCCGGCTGGTGGGACACCTGATGGACGAGAACCAGCGGCTGTCCTCTGAGAACCAGCGGCTGCAGGCGGAGAATGCACGGCTCAGCTCGGAGGCGGCCGACGCCGCCGACCTGGTGGAGCGCTCCGAGCTGTGGGTGTTGCCGCATGCGGTGGGCGCAGCGCGGGGAGGAGCACAGCAAGAGAAGACCACCACGGGGAAGGGGAAGGACATCGCCATCCCTCAGCTGCCGCCGCTGGAGATGCCCGCGCAGGAGGACCTGTGTCTGGACGACTTGCCACCCCTGGAGCTGCCTGAAGATATCCAGTATGAACTGCAGGAGCTACTGGACAGAGACAAACTGTGATCCTCACACACACATGCAGGAGAGATACATTCAGGCATAGACAAGCATATTGCTGCTGTTGCCACAAAGAGGCCTCCTTATTCATTCATGTGATTTCTTTTTTTAATTATGAGGCAAATTTCATGAGGTGTTATTTATTAATTACCTTTCCTCATGTTGGTCAATCCTTTTGTTCGTAAAAAAAACATGGGCATGGATAAGAGAATCAAGTTTATTTTTGTTGCTTGGCCATTGTAGCACAACAGGGAAAGTGGGACAGGGGTGTGTTGTCTTGGAGGAATATTAAAATATAAAGCAGAGACCTTGCAACATAGAGGAGAATGCCAGGTAGGTGCTCCATTCTGCAAATCATGCAGAGCGATGTAGAAACAATTGAACAACCTGCCTGTTTGTTTGCCGGTCTAATGATATGCAGTTGACTTGAGTCGGAGGCAGAGGCATTCAACAAAGTCACCTCATAACGCCACGCAGTACAACTAAAGGGAGGCCACTCTCCTTCTATCCAGCTGTGGTGGCAACATGCAAACCTTTTTGCTTTCAAGAAACCTGTGCCTTGACAAAACCCTTTTCCTTTTTGTGATTCTGGTGGCAGCCCACTGGTTGGACGCTCTTGCATGTAAGAGGCAGATCATCTCTTCCTGGCTTGGGTCAGCCCTCTGCAGGCGGCTGCTCAGATTGGCTGTAAAGCAGACAAAAGGTGATTGAAAGGACAAGATTCCCAAATCAATCTACGAAGACTGATTTCAACTGTCCAATGACTTAGTGATAGGTATCAAAACAACACCTGAGGCGTATAGCGATTTGTTGTTGGTGACGTGGGCCGTATTGATTTCATACTAGTAAGAATAAAGGTTCAATCACAAAGTACTCTTGCATAATATTTGGGAACATTCAAGTGACGGGGGAGCTGGGGATAATCATGTGTTGAAATCATTGAATGTCCCACAAAGGGCAAACGGAAACATGAGCTTTGCCGAATTCTGTTTTTGTTTTTAAGGAAGGTTCAAGGTGTTGCCATTCAGTTTTATAAAAGAAAAAGCCCTTTTATTTTGTATACTCTGTACACAAAAAACATTTTCTTTCAATATTGTTATTAAACAATATACAAAATATATACAGTGGTTAGGTATTTTTTTAATCTCAAATGCACTCGTTAATCAAATCTTTAAAATGATTTAGTCAGTGTGAAATCTGCACTGTAACTTTAAGAGATATGTTCTTCACAAAATAAATAAAAGTGAGTAAATGATTCAGTAATTGCAATAATTGCATATCCGTGTATTATCAATACTCTTCAGCTTACATTCACTGTCTCTTGGATTTATTGTAACAAAAAGTCTGCATCACATCAATTGCACCACTATCAATTGCACTGGAGAGAGACGCTACAAAAGTTGTATGGGAGTCAACGGAGCCATGACATTTTTAAACAAATTACATATTTATTGATGTGGAAAATTCATTATGATCAGCCAAACCCCGCCATGAACATTTAATGGAGATTCAGATCGAAATCGATTTTTGTTTTATTTAGCCTCCCATACAACTTTTTCCGTTTCAGACGTGACACATAAGGTGGGCGTGACTTAGCCTCTATTTTTGATACATAGCCTAAAGAAAATACATTGTAAATAGTTAAAACGCTGCCCCCTGGTGGCTACCTGAACAAGCAACAGGATACAGGAACAAAACAAGAACAAATCAAGACTAATAACAGAATGCAAAAAGGACCAATCCAATAATGTTTATTAAAAGAAAAGGTACACTCCTGTAGGTCCAACCACCCACGGTCCTATAGTAAAGAGAAGGCAGACAGGAAACTGAATAGAAATAATATCTACTACAGTTAGATTATGACTCAATTCAGTCAAGTCAATGACCCCAGTAGTGTTAAGTACAGATAAATAGCAATTTAGTATGTACAAATCTAGCCACAAGCCAAAAAATTTATTGAGTAATTGCATATGATTTTTTAGTAAAGTAGGCCTACAATACAAAACAAATGTCTGGCTAAATGCTAAATTGAAGTTTGTCTACTTACATTTTTTGAGGTAATTCGTTTCCTCAAATGTTTTCAGTTGATTGTAGGCCTACATGTTGGGGTTTACAGATATGGCCCAGTCCCGGGACTCTCATTACCTCATGTTTTGTACTTTTCACTTTGTATAGTTTTTTTTCCATTGTTTAATCTGTAAACTATTTTGAGTTGAAGAGAGGTAGAGAAAAAAAATCATTCGTGGGATTAATAAAATGCATCTTACTCTTATATAAACCATATCATTATAAGTTGTTGTTTTTTTTATCAAGAATGGTGTTGAAAGCCCTGTAAGGATATACAAGGGAAGCATCAACTAAATGTTGTCTGTTGACCTTTTTGATTTTTCCACCAGAACAGTAAAACAAAACTACTAATGCTGCAACAATTAGTGGATAATTGATTAATTTGTATTAATCAATGTGGTTGTTGTTTTTTCTCTTCTCAGGTCATTATGAAATCAATACTTACATTTTGTTCAGCTGTTATTCAGACTAAGCCAGCTAATTTAAGATATCCTTCCTGGCCATTACTATTTTTCACATTTTAAAGGCAAAACAATAACATTTATAATACAATTTTAATAATAAATAATGCCTCCCTCTGGACAAACAGACTGGAAAGGAAGGAATACAGATTATAAGATTGGACAACAGAAGTGACCCACAGCTTATTTTACCATCTGAACAACCCCCTCTCTCTATGTCCCTGTGCTTTCTATTAGACCTACACTTTAACATACATTGATATTGGGTAAGCATCTTCAACATAAACCACTGCCCATCTGTTTCAGTAAAACATTTATTTTACACATTAACATGCACAATGACACCAAAACCATCTATATAGCCGTCCTCATGAACGCCTCAAAGTGACAGAAACAAGCGCTGTACAAGTGTTTATTTCACCTTGGTTGAACAATATCCGCTCTTAGGTGTTCTAGCTTTAATTAGCTCAAGAGTATTCTTGAACACGTTGCCTTTGCTCTATTTTGTGTGGCCATAACATAACATTAACCATCATAAATCAGCACACGACTCGCAGGCACAAAAGTGCTGTTTGAAAAGGTTGTGATAAGTTAGTTGGCAAAGGGTTCTTGAAACACATTAAAAAAGCCCCATATTCTCTTCCACTGGTTCTTCCACATTTCTTTCTCCCTTTCAAGTCCCACATTGGCTGGATACATTTTTTTTCTTGTTTTGTTTCTTTCAGGAAGCCATTGTTGATCGCGGTGTTGGTGTTTATTTGGGGCCAAGCATGTCGCTTGGCTTCACCCACTGGTCGAACTGCTCCTCGGTGACGTAGCCCAGCTCTATGGCCATGGCCTTTAGCGTGGTGCCCTTCTTGTGAGCCGCCTTCGCTATTTGGGCCGCTTTGTCATAACCTGTAAGGACACAGAATACGTCAACCAATGACTACTTAGTATGAGCATGTGACAGACAGGTGGGAAAAGAGGAACAGTTCAATAAGTTCACAAAAGCCTATTCTGATGCCAATAAAACCAATACTCTATTATATACTTTATTAATATGGTTTATAGAGGTTGAAGATTTACCACATGTATCAGATAATAACAATAATAATATTGTTATATAATATAATATATATAATATAATAACAATCATTTGGATTTGTAATTTGGATCTCAAAGATTAAAACATTATACATGATTCACTTGTATCCTGATCCTGATTGTATACTTAAATTGTCAAAGCAACTTTAACAGTTTTTGTTGTAGTCTCCTCTTAACTGTCCACTAGGTATTTCAATACCGTTTTGTATAATATTGCATATTGTTGTACAGTTGTTCTGTATACACATTTTCATGTAGACAGTTCACATTGTTTGAAGATATCTCAACTCTCACAGGAGAACTGCTTTGTATTATGTGCTGCTTATTATTCCTTCCAACTCCCAGCTGCCCTCTAGTGGCAACGTCTACTTTTGACAAGTATGGGATTAAAAACGTGTGAATGGGAGAAATGAAGTGCTGTAAGCACTGTAAGCTTGACTACTTGTACTGGATATTTTTTGATGGAGTGATTTGATGACTTACCAATGTGTGGGTTGAGGGCAGTGACCAGCATGAGAGACTCGTTCATGAGCTTGTTGATGCGCTCTGTGTTTGCCTGGATGCCCACCACACAGTTGACGGAGAAGGAGACGGAGGCGTGGCCCAGCAACTGGGCAGAGTTCAACACATTCTTGATCTGAGAGGGAGAGAGAGAGAGACAATAATGTAATATAAGTATAATGAAATTGGAGAGTCAAATGACACCAATCCTGTATACATATATAAAGTGTATTTCAATTGTTTTTACTATCAAAGGTTTGAAGACGTTCAGTTCAAAGTGTCCGTTGCTGCCTCCGATGGTGACCGCCACATGGTTGCCCATCACCTGGGCTGCCACCATGGTCATAGCCTCACACTGGGTGGGGTTCACCTTGCCTGCTCACACAGAGACAGAGAGACAAGGCTCAAGGTTAAGAAAAGGCCATCCCTAAAATAAAATTCAACTTGAAATCTGAAACGGCTCCAAATGATGACGGCTAGCAGCTGGAGAGGGAGGGAGGGAGGGAGGGAGGAGGGAGGGAGGCCGGTGACACGCCAACGTGCACGGTTGGGGACGGATTGAAATACGGTACAGCAGAGAAGAAAAAAAGACACCTGATTTTAGCACATTTTGGAGTTACAGCCATTTCACTATTATAAACAATGATACTTTATATTAGCTGGAGTTTATTATACTTTATTATATACACAGCCAGTAACAGTGACGACTATCAACCAACTCAGATCGATAAGGAAATCACTAAAGGCTTGGGCGTGTTTATACAGTTTATAGCCCTATCCCACAGTTGAAGACGCGGGATTTAAATACATGGTTAAGATTATTTATAGACCTTATTTCTTGTAATATTTATTTTTTGGAAAGGAAAGATATACAATAGTATAAATTGTATTAAAAAAGTACCAAATATGCTCTTTCATGTTTTTGGCAGACATTCATGTTAGGACACGGAGCGGAGCATCTGATGCCATAGTGAGCCAACTCTGGGTTTATAAAGGTCAAACACATCTGTTATTGACAGGCAAGATGGATTCCCCGAACCAATGAGGGAAGAGATTCCCTGATTGGTCAGAAATGAGACAGGAGTGGTCTAAAATCTAAATTGTCTCATACAGAGGCAGGCGCGGTCAACTAGAAACACATATCCTCACAGAGCATTTCACTCACAATTTCTAACAAATTACACTCAACTTATAGCTCTTAAATCTGACCTACAGCATCTGAGTGAGTAGTTATGTTGAACAGACCTGGCATGATGCTGCTGCCGGGCTCGTTCTCCGGCAGGATCAGCTCTCCCAGGCCGGAGCGGGGGCCGGAGCCCAGGAAGCGCACGTCATTGGCGATCTTCATCATGCTGACCGCCACCGTGTTCAGCGCCCCGCTCAGCTCCACCAGGGCGTCGTGTGCCGCCAGCGCCTCAAACTTGTTGGGAGCCGTCACGAAGGGCAGGCCTGTGGACCCCAGGACACAGAGCTCCTTTAGAGAGACCTGGTATTAACTAACACTTGTACTGTACTGCTTTAATACGTCTTCATTAAGAGACATTTATAAAGACATTAAACCAGACAAATAGTGTTCTCATCTGAGGGGGGGGGTGGCTTGCCTGTCAGGGAAGCCACGGTGTCGGCTACTTTCTCAGCAAAGCCGATGCGCGTGTTCAGCCCTGTGCCGACCGCCGTGCCGCCCGCAGCCAGCTCATACACCCTGGGCATGGCCGCCTTCACCCGAGCTATACTGTACTTCACCTGCTGCACATAGCCGCTAAACTCCTACACACACACACACACACACACACACACACACACACACACACACACACACACACACACGTTTATCAGCAACATAAATACATCACTAGACAAAAAAACACATTCAGATACCTAGTGAAACCCCATTCAGATACCTAGTGAAACCCCATTCAGATACCTAGTGAAACCCCATTCAGATACCTAGTGAAACATGACGGACGCAACAGACGGCCTGCCTGATGGATATCCCTGGGGCCCCTAGCTCAGTCGCTACTGGGGTTGAAGAAATGATTGGAAACATTGGCTTCCCTTTGAAGCAGTGTGTCTAGTGAGTTTGGTAATACATACAATACTAACCCTGTGACCTTAAGTAGGCAGTGGGCTTTGTACTATTCGTTTAAGGTCCTGATGAACTTACAACAAACTCAAAATTGGCGTGTTCGCATAGGCTGTCAAGCTGCTGTTGAATACGGCGATGTCAACAGGGTACAATATAGTCACTGCGATGTGTGGGCTGTTGGTTTAATGACGGCAGGAGTTTCCTACCATATCCATGTCCTTGCTAGTCGCTGCTCGAGCATACAAATACACAGAAATGTTAGCCCATCCCTCACAATCTCAGCAAGTCTTGCTTCGAACTGGTTCATCTTGAAATAAACAGAGTGGGACGCTATAGTCCATATTGTAGAGATACTAAATATTTACAGATACCAGATATTGACATAATCATTCACCTGGTATTTGTTAACCAATAGTAACTTCAACTGAGCACCCTGCGGCGATAGAAGCCCAATGCTTCCATCGCTGCAGGGTTGCAAAGGGTTCATTTTGTCTGTGCGAACACACTACTACTTTAGATCTTGTTGCAAGTACATCGGCACCACTGACCACTGCAGCTTTACGGTGGCTTGCTGGGCTTTGGGGGGGGTTGCGTTACCTGTCCGAGTGAGAGGGGCACGGCATCTTGTGTGTGCGTGCGTCCAATCTTGATGATGTCTCTGAACTGCTCAGCCTTGGCGGCCAGCGCGTCGTGGAGGGTCTGCAGCCCAGGCAGCAGCACGTGGTGAACCTCTGTAGCGGCAGCGATGTGCATGGCGGTGGGGAAGGTGTCGTTGGAGCTCTGGAACAGACACACGCCACTCTTTTTGTCTGGATTGCTAACTGCTACAATGGAAAAATATTCGAATTATATTATCATCATTAACTATATTTATACCTTGCTAATATGATATACGTATATTATGTAGAATTTGGCTTAAAATATGAAATTTTTTGGGTCATTAATCTGTTTAAAAGATCACATATTTGTCTACTACATACATGACACGGAGATTCTCCAAGTTAAACACTAAGAAGTACAGTAAATTAATACAAAGGTCCAGAATTGCAGAGCCTATAACAGTACAACTAAAATGGTAGTTACTCTTATGCACAAATAGAAGATCAGGGCATAGTGATTCATACAACTGAACGGTCGCTGTAAGAGGTGACAGCTCAAAGGGACGGCTTGTGTGTGTGTTTGGAAGACCGGAGCTTTACCTGGCTCTTGTTCACATGGTCATTGGGGTGAACAGGGTCTTTGCTACCGAGCTTTCCTCCAAGGATCTCGATGGCTCTGTTGCTGATCACCTCGTTCACGTTCATGTTGCTCTGAGTGCCGGAGCCAGTCTGCCACACCACCAGGGGGAAATGGTCGTCCAGTTTACCTGATGCTACCTGGCAACAGCAGCACACAGGTGTCAGGTTAGTGTATGTGCTTGATAAGGATATCGCAGGTAGATGTGTCTGACAAAGACAAACTGTGTTCGCCTCTGCGTGTCATGGTAACACTTGTAAATATAATGGCAGCTATATGCTTGGGAAATGTCAAATACAACAGTGGTGTTCTGTTCAATTTACGTCCAAAAGGGAACACATGGGGGGACACTGCTTTCGTAAATGACCATGGCATCTCACTGATACATAAACTACATGAAGAAATCTCCACTTCTGTCAATGTTTGGTGTTTCTGAGTTTAGACCCGATAGATAAAGCAGGGATGGACGGAGGATGGCCAATTAGTTGATTATCATACTCCGATTATACTATCAACCTCCATTTAGGCTTTAACTGGAATGTCCAATGTATGGTTTATCAAAACAACCCATCAATTATGAGGTTATGTTTATGGTTCCATGCCGAAAGCTGTTTTACATTTTTTTAGCTGTCTGTGATTGGCATGGTGTGTTTGCAAATCATCGAAGAACAACATTGTTTTGTACTGCACAGACAAATGGTGTGTAGGGCGTTGAGACCGGGTCTACCTCATCTGCAGCCTGCACGATGGCATCGGCAATCTTGGGGTCGAGCCCGTAGTCCTTGTTCACCTCTGCCGCTGCTCTTTTCAGGACACCAAAGGCCTTAATGACCTGGATCTGAGACGTAGAGTAGGCAGAAGAAAAGCAGAGGAGAAAAAGCTAGTAGACAAAAACATTGATGGGAAAAAAAAACATACATTGTAGCCACAATATTAAAGCCACCTCCTCCCCCAAAAATCGTGTTTTTCCTGTGGTTAATGTCTTTTGGAAGCTTACTGGTGACCACATTGATGATTTAGTATCCTAGCAACAAATATGCTTATTTCATCACATGGACATGAGCAAATATGTCGCTAACAGTAGCCAACTATCAGAAATTTGCTTATTGTACTGCAAAACTTGTCGGTTTCCAAAAACCGACAACCTGTATTATTGTTCTACATTTCTGGGTCAACGGCAAGTAAACGTGATTTTACCTACCTGAAGATGTGCTGATGATCTGCATGTAAGTCCTTATATCGGGCAGCAGGTTAGTTGTATCCGAGGTGAAATAAACTTTTAAATCCACACAATATCCGTGTCTGTCAATGTTTTGGTGAAGACTGGTCTCTTAGCTGCCATCACAGCTGTTACCACGAACAATTACTTTGCTTTCAAAGAAGGAATTGATGTCTGCTCACGTATATATGTCCCGTCATCTATACCATGTATGTAGTGAACAATTTACTTTGAGAATAGATGCAGAAGTCTATGGGTTTTGTGGAAAGATTTAGTAGCTTCTAGGGGGCATGTCATATTACAGCTTAAGGCAAGTTAGATTTAAGACTTTTTAAGACTTTTTTAATAATGCCACTCGGAATGAAATTTAAGACAAACTTTAAAAAACGACATAAATTACTTAGGGTTAGGGACAATATTTTTTGTTAGATGATCTACTTCGAAAGTTGAAAAAAATATGAGTGTTGTTGGTTCCGCTATCCTGATCTGCATGATGTTAATGCGAGAGGCATTTGGTAAATAATTAAAAAAATTGATGTTACAAATTATTTTGAGATTTTAAATTGCAACGTCCTACTTCCCATGTCTCAGTATTTCAATGTTTGTGATTTTTAAGGGTTTCAACCACACCAGGAGGAGGCACCTGTTTTATGAATTCTGTAATGTGTACTTTCAAGGAAAAAAACATGCAATGACAACAGAATCTGGGGTTTCCATAGTCATGTTTAGCAGCCGCTACACACAGGACTCAGATCAGATGGTAAAACCTACAGTTGTTCATTTGTCACCCATTAGCCAGTAACCATCTACTGGGCTTTTAACAGTCTAATTGAAAGGTTGTGGACATGTGTTTGAGTAATGAAATCTAGTGTCGTTTTTATACACAACTATGACTATGTAGGGAGAAAAGGCAATCAAAGGAAAGAAGATACTTAAGGAAATGTTTTTAAAAGTTACCACTACCACTCATAGTTCATGTACACTTAAAGTCCATATCTTAATTATTGCAAACGATCAGGGGCATACAGATATTGTGGATACCTTTTCCAACAAATGTAAAGCAACAATAAAATCATTAATCTCCAAACTTACTGGCATCCGCTCAGATGGACCCCCTATCTTGAAGTTCATGGTGGATCGGACCGTCTGGGCACCATAGTATTTGTCCACCGGAACTTTCAGCTCCCCAAATGTGTCCTGCTCAATCCTATACTCTGAACTGGCCTGTAAGGGTACACACCCACACATACAGTACGGTTAACATACATGGGAAGGGGTATAGACAAGGAAACATGCTTATGTCAATGGGCTGTACAATGTATGAGCCACACATGTGCAGGGCCGGCTAGTAAAGGCATAGGTCATATAGGCGGTCGCCTAGGGTGTCACCTTCTGATGGGCGCTGGTCACCCTCAAAAAATAAAATTAACTTGAGGTAACAAATGAACAAAGAAAGAAAGAAAGAAATACACTTCGCGCCCCTGTTTTTCAAAACCTTTCATCTGCCCTGGCCTGCACTTGTACTGTGCACACTGAAAGTGGGGGATGGGTTACCGTTTGATGGGCAGCCCAAGTGCCAGAGATTGCTAGACTGACTTACTTAGATGTCAAGAGAAAAAGGTCCAGGCCTTCAGGTGCGCAAGGAAGAAAACAGAGAAAAGAGGAGGAAAAGAAAGCCCAATATAGAGGTGTGTTGTCTTATGTTAACATTAAAATACCGTTTTTGTGTGTAGACGTTAACTTTCGTTTGTACTTAGCTAGCTAGCTAGCTAGCTAGCTAGCTAGCTAAGTAGCAATAACGATAATGCTAGATAATGATGCTACGATAGCTGCTAGACTCAGATACAGATGGAAGGATATGAATCTGAAAGGCAAGCCAGCTATCTGGATAACTGCTCCTTCCTAGAAGGCATTGTGCTGAATTTTCGCTGACCAATATCAGTGATAATGGCTAACGCTATATCCATAAAAACATAGATTTCAGTTGTTTGTACTACTCTGCAACTACATGCTTTTGCTTGTAATAGGCTAATATATACTCTCTAACTGTCCAGATGCACTCTGAAATATTGGCAGAAGCGCCCACCTGCTGGAGAAGGGACATCTGATCTCCCATTTACACCACTCTCTGAAGCATGGAAGTTCAGCCAATTATTTGTGGTCTCTGTGTAATTGATAATGCACTGCTATGTTGTCATCATTATTATTATTATTATTATTATTATTATTATTACTATTATTGAATGTTAGTTACACCTTGTTATTAATTAAATGTAGGTCTTAGTCAAATTAAATATTTAAGTTTATACGTGTATTTGTACAGTGCTACTTTATATGCAGTAGAATGACACAAAGGACTTAATGCAGTGGTGTAACAGTATGGATGTACTGTATGTTTGAATACAGCTGCAGGTCAAGCAACATCAAGCACCACCACATCCAGCACTCCAGCTACTTTTCTTTACATATTTGTTAATAATAGTGTAAATTGTAGTAAAACTGACTAAAGACTTGTAAGCCAACAATCTCAGGGACCAATTAGCAACATCCCAAGGGCCTGGGTTTGAGAAAGGGTTATATCGACAGTGGATGTTACTAACAGGTAATATTGAACAATATATTAATTATTTTATACGTGATTCGTTTGTTTGAGAAGTAATTTTAATTTATAAAAAATAATGTCTTGGTTATGTCTTGGTTAAGGTCTAAAGTGGGTTTAACCCTACCGAAATCAATCCCTGGCACGGTCGCTCCTTGGATATTGATAAAAAGTGTGCATATCTCCCCGTTCGTGACTGAGGTGTGACGCTTACCCACGTTGGTGTATCGGATAATACGAATCAAGAATGGACCTAACAAGACAGAAACTAATACGTTGGTTCAGCTTTGCTAAACCAGCGATGTTTATAAAAACGGGCTTTGACCTCTGGTTATTTAAACGGAAAAACTGATTGACAAAGAAATGCCATCCGAGTACAATTGCATTGGCGTATATATGGCAACGAAAGCACCATTGGATTAGGAAGTAGTTCACAAACACGTCTGTGCACAAACACACGGCGAGTTATATAGTTGAATTGCCAACAAGTCATTCGTTTCACACAGCTAAGCTATTGCTAATAAGGTCATTCGGGCTAATGGAAAGTCTAATATGTAAAAATGTTAAAACATACCATTCTACACGGGGTTATGGCTGCTCCGATGACAGGTCTGTGTTTTATTTTGGTGAGGTGCCTTTGCAAAGACAAGGCACTGCAGTTTAACCGCTGAACACTTCGCAAAGAGCGATACATGGCGAGCTGCGTCCGCTTCAAGAGATGGCAGAGGGTGGAACCATAGTGAGCCAACCAAAATCCCCTTTTAGGGGGCGGAAACATATTCACGGAACAATATTGCCGGAGTTAATTAAACGCAGCACCAGTCAACTCGCATCACATGCATATGAGACATCCGGTTTAAACAGATACGTTGAAGAAATAATAAATAGGCCTATGCAGCGGTGATAATAATAATCCCATACATTTAACTACATAATAATGTCCCTTCCAGGATCAATAAAGTGTTGTACTTGTTGTTGTAACCATAGAAGGTTATAACAGAGGCAAACCAATTTACTCTGCTAAATTATCTGTATTTATTTCTCATAGTTTTTTAGTTAAACTACATTTACAAATTCCAATTTACCACGTCCACATGTAATCGATATTGGAACGTTAGTTAGATTAATAATATTAATAATTAAGCCTATAATAATTATCATAATCATAATAACAAGAAATACTTGGGCCTATGTCGGAGCAATTTTCACTGATGTAGCCTAATACAAATATTAAGGAAGTAATGAATTTATTAACACAGTTAAAAAAACATGAAAGAAAAAAGTCGACTACAGAGAGACAGAACATTGTTCTTCTAGTTGAGTTTCTGAATGAACTATAGATGTTTTATTCACACAGACAGCCATTCTATATAATCATAATCGTCAGATTACGACGGAAGCGTTCAAGCAGTGAAACTGAACCTGATGGAGTCAAGGGAATCCCAGGGCTCTTGGGGACATAGAAACAGGCCTTCTGAAATATAAAGAGGTGATGAAATTATATTGACAAATGACAGACCTTGTGGATTCCAAAAGAGATTGTCAGTCTCAGTGAGGTTAGATATTATCTTTCATTTTCATGACAGGTTATACAAAATGTTCATTCTGTTTAAGTTCATTTCATGGTTTTCCAGAGGGTAGTCAGTGGCAGTAGTGATGTGCTGCAAGCTGCAGAGCATGTATTTTTTTGTACCTTTTTGTCATATATATGGCTATATAACCTATTGGTAAAACTTATATGGGGAAAATCAATACATTTACAATAAAAATCAACAGAAAACATGACATATTGTATTACTTATTGACATATTTTTGATTAATATAAAATACTGATGGGCTGCGCCAACAGCCAAACTGTGAGAAATCCCCAGATACATAGGTTGCGACGGATCACGCATCATGAGGATTAAGAACCAGTTCAGAAGTCAGCTAGACCCAAAAATATAGAGATGCAACCATCCAATAAATTCCAGTAGGTGGCGATAATTCACCCCTTGGACACCAGCTTATTGTTGATAGATGGCTGCATTATCTCACTGAAGGGACATGTCCGACTTTCAGTTAATTTGACACTTCATTTGATGAGTTGCAAATTAGTATCTTTAGATTATAGGTTCTCAAAAAGTATTCTAATAATATAGCCATATAGCAACGACTTACTAGAAACTGGTGAAACGTGTGTTGTGTTTTTCATTCATGTAACTAGTAGGCCTATGCTTCACTTTTGTTTCAAAATAATAATTAGTTATATTATATGTGTGTGTGTGTGTGTGTGTGTGTGTGTGTGTGTGTGTGTGTGTGTGTGTGTGTGTGTGTGTATTCTGTTATTTTGTAATATTTTCACACCTTTGTAACATGCAATTACTAGGGAGAATAGGCTATGGGCTGCAATATGCTGCCAAACCTGCATTAGAACTAGACTATTATGCTATGACAAAGAGTGTAGACCATTAGGCCTATCTTATTTGTTTTAATTGATTTATAGCCCATGTTTTTTGATTGTTTGTTTTTTGCTTCGTGGTTGCGCAATGTGCTAGATCCAATTCTAGACCAGCCTATCTGTGTTGTATTACAATGCATATAGGCCTACTTAGCGTCCAGCGAGGGGATCAATTAAAACAGACAGATAGAATAATATTGTTGATTATAGGCTAGCTTTTCATATTCATCACCAGACATTAACTGCGAGTAGGCTAACTATTGGGTTAGGGTTAGTTCTGTTAGGCCTATATAGGAGAGGTGAGCTGGCCATAGTTATATTTTAATATGTTTCGAATATATCAAAGCAAATCCCGCAGAAGACCTGCTTTATATTTGGACAACTATTTCCACTTTATCTGATTTACATTTTTTTGGAATTAATGACAACATTTTAAATATTTGCGGCGCCAGTTGAATGAGCAAGATGCTTGAACAAAGAAAGGCGATAAGGTGATCCTCTGCACAGTTATCAATAGCTCTGGACAGGGTGGCTGGGCGGATCAATGGCCTGCAATCATTGTCACAGTCTAAATATTAGCTGTTTTCTTTCATGTGTGGCGATGTGTCGCCAAGGTTGCTCATGCCCATGTTTACTCTTTGGTCCATTTATCTAAATTACAACCGTTAGAAAGTTCTTCAAGACGCGCTAGAAAATCGAAACATTGCATTGAATGGTATAGATTTATGGGGCCACTATCAAGGGTTTGCCGTTTGCCTATCGTTTGTTATGAAATAGCCTATGAAATGAGCGGGCAGTGACCCGCACCGCAGGACGAAGAGAGAGAAGAGAGAAGTCGCGAGTTACTGTTTAACTGGTTTGGGGAATGGCGCGCGGGGAATAAAGATCTATTTGGTAAGCTATTAAAGTGACTCACGTTTACCGTGCTGTCGCGATAACACGCTGATAGGGAGCACATCCATCCCCCCAGCAAACATAAAACATTCAAATGATGAGTTAATCACCCGCCGGCCGGCTACCGTATAGAGCCGAGCTAATAGAGTTAATAGGATACTACCAAGTTATTGCTTTGGCCAAGATAACATTCAAGCTGCGCTTTGGATCTAACGCATGGTTGTGTGCTGCGGGCAAAACGTGTTGGTAGTACATTGTGATCCATATCGTCATTGTGTAGATTCAATTTCGAAGTAGGCCTATATATAAAGTCAAGTCAGCTTATTTCATGCTTTCTGAGGCATTCTATATAGGCATCCTATCTCCTGATTATCTCTAGGAGATGGATTTGTCTATTCGAGGTTATCCTACATGGAATGACTGTCAATGTAGTCATTGAATACGATTTAAAAAAAGACAATGACTATTAAAGATCCATGTCTTAAGATTCAAGATGTTTATTCGTCACATACATACACGGGGTGTGCAGTGAAATGAAAAAGTTGTAAGTTGTCTGTGTTGTGATAAATAGATAATCACCCTCGACAATAATCAATCCCCAAGTGAGAAGTGATCGTTTCACCATTGTTTATCAGATGAATATGTTTCGGTTACACTCTTCGGATCGTCACACGCTCTGTCCCCCCGGTCGAGTCATAATAAGCCAATCACAAGCGGCCACTGGCCCCCTGCAGGAAGCTGGTAGTCCCTCTGCGTAAAGACATGAGGAAAGCAGCACGCTCAACAGTTGGCTACCGCCAGATAGTTTCAGAGTCTCTGCAGACACAGGAGGGACTTCGAGGGACGCGGGGGAACAGCCTCGTTGACACCTGAGAGATATCCATGCGCATTTGGGAACTTGAGAAAGTTAAAAAGTCACAGATGTAGGAGTTTATAGCTCACTTTGGGATGTGCTAGAAATACGTAGTGATTTAGTCAAAGCTCTTCTCGGTACTTGCTAGCACTGTCGGGCGACTGAGCAGAAGCGGCAAATGACAGCAGGGGTTGACGGCTCTCCTCATGCAGTTCCATCACTCGACGTCCCCAACCATGAGCGCGCCTCTTTACGCACCGACACCTGTCCACCCGACGCCGCCGACGCCTTTCTACATCGAAGACATCTTGGGCAGGAGCGGCGCGACGCCCGCCGCCTGCAACGCCGTGTCAGTGCCGTGCTCCTCCTCCGCGGCTCCGCTCCTCGTCCCCACGCCGACTCTCCCGTCACCCAACTCGTCGTTCACCAGTTTGATTTCGGCGTACCGCGCACCTATCTACGAGCCGACACCTCTCCACCACCACGCCTTCCCGCACCACGCCGCGGCGGCTCTGAGCGCGTCCTACGCCTCCATCTACCCGTTCCACGCGCACCCGCACACCCGCTCCATGGGGGACTATGCCCAGGCGCTGTTCAGACACGACCCTCTGGGTAAGTGGATGTGAAGCGTGAGCAACATTGTGTTTATTTGCGTATTATGCGTTATGATCTTCGCGTCGTTTACAAGCCAAAACTGAGACACATGGCATCATCGTTGTATGTGGTGTGGTCGATACATATTTTGGTTGTTCTGGTAACACAATTGCATTGACAGCATAGACAAACCAATATTTTTTAAACGCGACTTCTAGTTTATTCTATTTACGAGGTCTATTTTAACATAATAATCTAATAATTCCATCGTAAAAGACAGTGCCTAGACATCCAACATGACATGTGAAGCTATTCTCTTAGTTCAAATCAATCATTCTCCTGTTGTATCACTGCGTCTGGTGTACATGCTCAGACTGGCAGAACATAATAGGCTAATAGATAGTACAACCAGCTTCCAGCTTGTGTGTGTGTGTGTGTGTGTGTGTGTGTGTGTGTGTGTGTGTGTGACAACAGCGTCTGCAGACACGCACGCA
>OOFB01036648.1:32157-45415 GCA_900323305.1 Trachyrincus murrayi
GAGAGAGAGGGAGGGATTGAAGAGACAGGGAGGGAGAGAGCGAGAGAGAGAGGGGGGGGGGGGGAGAGACAGGGGGGGAGAGAGGGAGAGAGGGGGGAGGGGGGGGAGAGGGGGGGAGCGAGGGAGGGAGAGAGGGGGGGGGGGGGGGAGGAGGGGGGGGGGGGGGGGGAGGGTGGGGGGGGGGGGGGAGGGGGGGGGGGGGGGGGGGGGGGGGGGGGGGGGGGGGGGGGGGGGGGGGGGGGGGGGGGGGGGGGGGGGGGGGGGGGGGGGGGGGGGGAGAGAGGCTGCAGCAGTTACCTCCAGTGTCTTCACCAGGAAGGTCATGTAGGTCTCAGAGATGCCCAGGGAGAAGCCAAACATGGCGGGCACCATGATTAATGCCAGGATGAGGTACAACCAAATCACCAGCCCCCACAGGGTTATAGCCCATAAATCCTCCATCATTTATGTCCTCTCTGATACTCTGACAATGTGTCCAAATTGAGTATACGGATATATATATATATATATAAATATATATATATATATATATGTGTGTGTTTTTATGATTGCCTTTGAAGATCAAGGGCATCAGCTGAACGTGGTGCAGTCTTTGAAGTCATTTGTACTGCGGGACACATTTGAGGAATAAAACATACAAATAATCACCGATCAAAACAGGAGATCAAACAGGAGAATACAAGGCAATCATTTTCGTACACAACAATGACATGAAAACACATGGACTCAAGTTTATGACCCTCACAAAATGAGTAGAAGTCTTGTTGATGAAAGTTTCACCAGATCCTGAGAAAAGACTAGAAACTCGGGACTGCAGACATTGTTATCTGGTTCAGTATGAAACTTGCAAGTAAACGCGATACATAAGCAATGTTAGATATTGCATCTAATGTCATTGTATATGTGTAGGTATTTGAAAATATTAGTTAGCCTTCTTTGGCTAAACGTAAGACTGCGTCTATTATTCATTGTTTGTTTTAAAAAAAGCACGACGGCTCTCACCTTTCAAATGTCCACCCATAGCATTGCTTGATCAGGAACAACATCGGAACAACTTAAAAAAAGCTTGACATATATGACTGACACGCCCATTGACTTCTCCATTTCAAGACCAAAGTTCACCGAGTTGTGCTCCCCTTGTGGCGAGAGAGCGAACTTCGACACGTGGTATGTCTGGTGGTCGTAGTGATAGAACATATTTCATATAGTCCCTATGGTGCAGTTAGGCCTCGACTCGAAACCTGTTGAAGACAGTGTGCTTTCGTTAACCACAGTATACAGGGTCAAATCCCCTGTATAATATGAAATTAAACAATGTCCCAGTTGAATAATTAAGGCCTATAGCCTACCCCCTTTCAATTCCCCAAAAAAACCTCAATCTAAAAAAGGTTGAAGGAGGAGTAGTGCAACTCTTGTCTTCCGTCTTCTGTCCTAACAATAACTTTGAAAATGTCCCGATTATTTTCAAGGATCAGACATTTCACTCATTCATTCATTCATCTGTTGCACATTATTGTAAAGGGGGATTTGGTTAGTGTCTCTGGTAATGATAAGACATTTTTATTTTATTTTATTGAACATTACCAAGACATCCTCAGATCTGGTGCCTCAGTGTGCCGTCTTACTGGCTCCCTGGCACAGCCTATGTAAATTTGGCTATACCGATATATACTTGTATCTCTATAGCTAATTTGTTGATTGAAAAACACATTATATCCTATTTTTGATAGTGGGGTGCAAAAAAAATTTACCTTTCCAACTGTTGAATCAAAACACTGTGATCTTTATGTAACTTCTGTTCAGGTGGTATATACTTATTGACAGGCTAGTATAGACGACTAGTCTCCGTTTTATTTATTTATGACCATGGTAAACTTTCCACAAAAGTGTGTGTGTGTGTGTGTGTGTGTGTGTGTGTGTGTGTGTGTGTGTGTGTGTGTGTAAACGGGAAGCAGGGGTCTCTAGCCTGCAGGGGCCTCTTCGGTCTTCAGCTGAGTTGCCAATAAAGACATTTAACAAGACTCTTTCTGTGTCTCCAACTGAGTTGAACAAATGGGTAGCCTATATCAGAGAATGTGTTATGTATCACACCCTTTCAAAGTAGACAATCTAACTAGGCTGCTGTAGGACATTTGGACATTTTACATTTTGTAAAATGAAGGAGGACGGCAGGCCCTATGTTCTCTGAATAATAGGCATATCGACTATACCCTGCAATTGGCATTTGCTGAATTACCTCATATCAGCTGTTTTGGCAAAGTAACATTTATAAAAGTAGCCTACTCACTTAAAGGTGCTGTAGGTAAGATTCGAGAGTTGGAAGAGAGAGAGAGAGCCGAAAAGAGCGGAAGAGAGCAACATTTTGAAACTAACAAAAAGTCCCCTCCCTGTCTGCTCCCTCCCTACGTTTCTCCACCATTGAGAAGTGTTGCATGTCACGGGCCCGCAAGCTGGATTCCTCGAACCAAAAAGAGATACCCTGATTGGTCAGAAATGAGCCGGGAGCGGTCTAAAGTCTAAACGTACTCATACAACTCGAAACAGATACTCTCACAGCGCATTTCACTCACTAATAGCTGACGGGTGGCAATGCCATCTCTAACAAATTAGCCTACTCTCAAATAGGCCTAATAGCTCTTAAATCGTACCTACAGCACCTACACCTACAGCGCCTATAGGCCTACTTAACTTTGCAAAAGAACCAAACAATAACCCCAATAAAACATATTTCTCGTCTGTTGCAAATGCAAATAAAAACGCCATCAATGGAATTTGTCCCGTCATGGTTGATTTTGTTAATCACACTATATATAATATTAAGTTACACTGGTCTTTTGACTTCTCCCATGGCTTGGTCGCTCCCCCTAGTCCCCGCTAAAAGAAACGAGACACTATCCGAAGAACACTCCTCCCTTCCCTCGCACCATCGGAGCTTTCCCCTGCTTTAATGTGCTGTGATTCCGACTCCTTCTCCGTCCGTGCGTGTTGTCCTGGTTGAAGGGATCTTTCCTTGACACGTTCATCTTGTAGCCTAACTCGGGGGTCCTGTACGAGATCGGCGTGCATGGTCACTGGACCGCCTGTAACGCCAATGGACCTCCAACGTCTGACAACCTTTTCGTGCTGTTTGAGTTTGATTGAATGAAATATGCAATGTTCGCAGGAGAGTCGGGTTCTTCTTCTTCTACTCCACTTTGTTTTCATATTGGCGTCCAGCCACGATGAGTTCTCCGAGTTTGGCTTTGTCTCCCCTAGAAAAGGTCAGTGGGTTTTCTTATTTGTTTTTGCAGGGATTGGGTTGAAGGGGTATTTCATAATACTTAATGCCGTAATGTAAAGCTTACATTGTGCCTATTATGAAATCTTCATTGCCCATCACTTTTATGCTCCTACTACATTTGATCCTGCAGACCACTTGCACGCGACCGAGTCCGATCTGTCCACTGTGCATCCAGTGAAGATCGACCTCGATGGACAGTTCATCTCCCACACACTGTCCCATCACTTCGGCGTGGGGCGACCCAAGCGGGACCTGCGGCCGTTTGAGTCGCAGAGACAGCGGGTTTATTATCAGATCGACTACAAAGGTCGGATTCTCATGTTCAATTTGACGGCGAACACTCAGCTGGTGTCGCACGACTACGTCGTGGAGAGGAGGAACGGGAGTCTGAACAGGACGCAGCAGCATCGTCGTCTCTCCGCCGGAGATCTCTGTCATCTGATTGGCACCGTCACGGTCAACCGCGCGCGCGGAACCGCCGCCGTCAGCACCTGTAACGGACTGGTAAGGGACCCCAATACATGCATCACTTTGAATTGTTGCTGTGTGTGTGTGTGTGTGTGTGTGTGTGTGTGTGTGTGTGGTTGGAGTGTATACAATCTGACATGCAGTGATGCATTCCTGTCTGTCTGTCTGAAAGGCTCAATGACTTTGAGTTTCTCCAATGTTTCTCTTTTCCTCCTATTTTCTTTCACTGATAGAGCGGAACAGGGGCATAACTGTGGACTGTTATGTGGGTTAGACGGTAACAGCACCCTCCCCCCCCCCCCCCCCCCCCATCCCCTCACCCCTCCCCTCTTCTACTGACAGTGGTTCGCCTGTTAGTTTGCCCTGTACAGACCCTCTCTAGGACTGTTTGCAGAACCCCTTTGCTGCTGAGCAGCCAGCAGCATAAGCTCTTAGTGGTCTGCGAGTTCACATCTCACACACACTTACTTATTTGATCTCTCTCTGTTCTCACTCTCGTTCAATGACTAAATCAGTCTGTCAGCCACAGTCCGTCAGGGTCACTTAATGACCACATGACTGGCTTACTGGCCAATTTGAAAACAGACTGGCTGTCTGTCTGTCAGACTGACTGGCTGAATGACTGGCTGGCTGGCTGGCTGGCTCACTCACTCACTGCCCCTTCTCATGTACGCTGAATATATCCGGTACTTTCCCTGCCCTGAAACTACTCAGCACTCGCACTCAGTTGTCAATGTGGCAACATTACACTGCAGATAATAAATAATACAAAGTAACTACCTGGGCACTTTTTACCGTTTTATATGATAACAGAGAGAGACCAGATGAGAAGGAAGGATATACGGCCAGGTGTTCTTAGTATTCGTGTGTTTGAATCATAAGGCGATAATTATAAAGAATACTTGGGACTACAAAGTAGAGAAGGCAGCTGCTCAACAGAGCCAGAGATTAAGTATGAGCTGCATGCCAGCTGAATGGCTCCGCTTCAAAATAAGGACTCCATCTGAATCCAACAGATGAACACTTTTACACAATTACACTCAGAGTGGACATTATTTCCTGACCTTGTATTACCTTCATTGCCATATTTATACTATCCATTTGGACATACTTACTTCCTCACATTTTGAGTGACTAAACAGTGACTAAACAGATAATACGATAACACGTGATACTGCTGTGATGTGGGAAGATAGACAAAGTGTGTGAAAAAGCCGGAACTTCCTTCTTCAGAAGGATAAGACGTGTCAGCTCGACTCCTTACTCCTTACTCTTACAGCTCGACTCCTTATATTGGATTCCCCCTCAGCAGGAATGCTTCTCTTGCAGGGTCTTGCCTCTTGCCTGTTTAGCATGGCCTGTCTGGGTTGCGGTTCCTCATTCTGCAGTAACAGTTAACTAAAGAGCTTTTTATTTTCATTTCTACAATCTAGAATCCTAAGAAGTAGATTATGACTTCCAAGCATGCGAGGGAACTGGAGCAGTCCAAGGCAGTTGTATGCTTGTGTTGTGTCAGATGGTCCACAATAACTCAGACCTCAGCCCATACCATTCAACAGCAGGACGCTGTGGTCAGCCAGATGGGACAGCTGTCTTTTAGGTCAGTTACCCCCAGGGACAGAGGGATGTTAAAAAATAAAATAAACACAAGCACAAATAAATAATTGCAAATGCAATCAGAGAGAGAGAAAGAAAGAAAGAGAAAAATAAACAAAGAAAGAAAGAATGAATGAAAGAAATAATTAACTAAAGAAAGAAAGAAAGAACTATGCCAATTGTACCAAAGGTAGGAAGGGGGGGGATACAGAACAAGCGTATGTCTCTTAAATCTCGTAAGCCACACGCAGGTTTCTCTTCCTAAATGAAAAACCAGTGATTGTAGGTTACCACACACACTTGCCTTCAGGTTCAGAAAACCAAGCCCAGTCTCTTGAGACAAATACAACATTAAATCACTTCCCCCCAGAGAAGGCTCATTTTCTCTCCTTTAACCCCCCCCCCTAGATTGAGTTGACCCCATGGAAACCCTACAGCTATTCCAAAAGTGTCAGCCAAAGATCTACTTTTTTGTATTTGTTTCCAGGAGAAAAGAAACGACACGCGGTTTGTTAAAACAGCTGTTCAGTGACTTGATAATGTATGAGTATTTACAGGCTTTGCATTATGGGTTTTCCATCTGATATCAGAAATACGCCGACACACCCACCTGGTTTGGAATGTTGGAATCATAAAAAGATGGCGAATTGCCTCACGTATTTATGTGAGTTATTTTAAACATCAAAAATGCTATTTATTGTTGGTAGGTATACAGCAAGGAACCCCATTGTTCATATATAAAAATACTTATCTAGTATATATTGTATATAAAGTACTAACTAGTCTAACGAGTTGACTTGAAAATTGTCTCCTATTTAATTATTCGAAAACCTTTTCCCAACATATAATATAAGTGTAGCTAAGCCCTCGGGCAAAAAGCACAAGTGAACACAAGTTCAGAGCCATTAGCCTGGTGTTACACCTCCGCACTACCGGGACTCCTAGGGCACACGCTCTCTTCACCGCTCACCCATGGGGGGGGAAATGTCAGCTCTCCTTGTAATTATTTCCCAAAGGGAAAGAAGAATAATCAGTCAAACCATTCAGTCTTGATTGAATGGTATTACTTGCACTCGTCTACTACCACGTAAAATCCCAAATGCTTTTGAGTGGAGAACACAGTTGTGAAAACATTATTCATATTGGGGTGGGCGGCGGGGGGGGCTCGCTAACACAGTGCCACAGGCTTTGTGGCGAAGGCGAGAGGGATTATTCCTGGCCTACTTGGCCTGGACAACAAAAGGCTACAGGAGCAGGAAACCAAAGTAAAGCAGTTCCACATGGTGGCTGTATTTAGCACACAGACCTGTGCTATGGTGACCTCTCCTGGCTCTGGCACCTCACACCCCGGCACACTTCCTCTTCAGTTAGCAGAGGAGGAGGAGGAGGAGGAGGAGGAGGGGGAGGAGGAGGAGCAGGAGGAGGAGAAGAAGAGTAAATACTGCACCGTGACCAACCATTCACGGTTCCAGAGCATTCGGCTTCTGAGTAAATCCCACAATGAGTAATCCCCTGCATTCTTTCCCCCTTCCATTTCATGCACTTTTAAATGTAAACACAACTGCAGAGAGGTCAAGACGAAGGGAAACAACAAACCGATTCCCTGTTTGTTGGCCATCGAACGTTCTGTGTTTTCGTATAAGCCTACCGGCACCGTGGATTATCGCACATGATGACCCCTGTAACTGCGCCAGTTAAGTCCGTGTCGTAAAGTGCTGCACAGCGTGGCTGCGTTTGCTATGGAGATCATACAGATTGTGCAGAGCAGCCTCTTCAATGTTTAGATGGGCCTCACACTGCAGCATTCCTTCCTGCTGGATCTGCGCCCCCCCCCCCCCCCCCCCCCCCCCCCCCCCCCCCCCCCCCCCCCCCCCCCCCCCTTCACTATGACAAGCCCTGATATGGTGCTGCTGCTGCTGCCGCGGTCGTACTTCCATCCAGTAGCCCGTGTGTCTCTGTGACTTTGTTGCTCAGTTCTGGTGGAGGTCAGAATAATAATAAACACTCTTTCTTTTTGGCGTGTGTCTTAGCGTGCCCGGCCGGGCGGTTCGGTCAGGGCTGCCAGCTGAAGTGTGTGTGTGAGAACAACGCACGTTGCCACCCGGTGGCCGGGCGCTGTACCTGCGCCCCCGGCTGGACGGGGCACAGCTGCAGGAAAGGTACGCCGCACGGCAGCAAATGCCTGTTTATGGTCTCTCTCTCCACTGCTATTCTCTGTTTAGTTATTTAGCAGACACTTGTATGCCATTGAAGGGTAAGCAAACCCCCGTTTCAGCAGGAGAACTTCTGCCCAGGAGATAAAAATGTATTTGTTCTGAGGCAAATAAAAAAAGTCGTAAAGGTTTTAGAAAAAAAAAACGACACATTGGGTTCCATAGGATGGATCGAGATGAACAGAACATCTGGCGGTATCGGCCAGCCGGTCAGCAAAGCAAAGTGAACAGAAATGATCCGTACGAAAGAGTAAACACGATATAAACAATATATAATCTGTGCTGTGGTGTTGGCCAGCGTGTGACGCGGGTCACTGGGGCGAGGACTGCGTCCAGGCCTGCGACTGTAAGAACGGAGACGGCAGCTGTGACGCGGCCACGGGTCAATGCAACTGTGAGGCGGGATACACGGGAACCCACTGCCAACACAGTAAGGCCCTGCGTGTGTGTGTGTGTGTGTGTGTGTGTTTACATTCTTCTTTACATTAGCCAGGTGAATATATATATATATATATATATATATATATTAATTTATTGTATTACCTTCTTTTCTCTGATTTGGAGTCGCTGCCTTTTATAAGCAACTTGGAACTTGGAACTAACTGCAAAACACAAAATATTATATTTATAATTATTCATCATTATGTTTGTATAAATAAGTGATGTTGGTGTCTCGCTCAGCCAAAGTGTTTTGCTCCTACACCCCCTCCCTCACCAGAGTGTCCCGCCGGGACGTTTGGTCTGGGCTGTCGCCATCGCTGCCAGTGTGACAACAAGGCGTCATGTGACCACGTGAGCGGCGCATGCACCTGCCGCGCCGGATGGACCGGAAGCTTCTGCGAGAAACGTACGGATAAACCCATGACGTCATAGAAAGTCGTCATCGCATGTCACGCAATCAACGCTGTCGTAGCATGTTTGTTTTTAGCATTTCCCGACCTTTCGAGTTGTGATGGATTAGAGGTTCCTGAGGCGATCGCGTGATGACCTATGACCTATGCGTGTTGCAGCCTGCCCGCAGGGCTTCCACGGCCTCGACTGCCAGGAGAAGTGCGTGTGTCTGAACGGGGGGAGATGCGACCACGTCAGCGGCGTCTGCTCCTGCCCTGCAGGATGGACCGGCCCGCGGTGCAATCTGAGTGAGTCACTCGCATGCCACGCAAACCCTTTCTAAACGTGGAGGAGCGAGGTTAACGTGGACGTGTGGGGAGGGGAGTGGCTAAACGTGGAGGAGGTTAACGTGGGCGTGTGGGGAGGGGAGTGGCTAAACGTGGAGGAGGTTAACGTGGGCGTGTGGGGAGGGGAGTGGCTAAACGTGGAGGAGGTTAACGTGGGCGTGTGGGGAGGGGAGTGGCTAAACGTGGAGGAACGAGGTTAACGTGGACGTGTGGGGAGGGGAGGGGCTAAACGTGGAGGAACGAGGTTAACGTGGACGTGTGGGGAGGGGAGTGGCTAAACGTGGAGGAGGTTAACGTGGGCGTGTGGGGAGGGGAGTGGCTAAACGTGGAGGAGGTTAACGTGGACGTGTGGGGAGGGGAGTGGCAGCTCCGTGATGTGAGAACGTCTCTAAAGTTGCACTCCTGCAGATTAGGTAGTGCATGCTTTAGCGTGGGACTGTGGCATCTGGCTCTGCAGCGCGGGCACATAAAAGGAGACGAGACACATGGTGATTGGAAGTTATTTGGCGCCAAGCCAGCGCAGAAATGATCAGACGTGAGAAAGCAGCGAGCGGGCTTTCCCCCCCCCATTGCCAGAAGTCTCTATCACATACCTGCACAATGGGCACAGTTCACCTGAAGGTCATCACATTGTTTTGTCTGGCAGCGTGTCCGGATGGTTTCTACGGCGACGGGTGTAATCAAAGCTGTAGCTGCCATAACGAGGGCAGCTGCCACCCGGCCAGCGGGCAGTGTGTGTGCACCGCGGGCTGGACCGGACCTACCTGCACAGAAGGTCAGTGTGCTGACCGGCCAGACATACAGGTGACGGATAGACACATCCCATAATAACTTTTTGTTTTTGTCTTTCCCAGAATGCCCCTCGGGTTTCTACGGCGTGGACTGTCGGCAGAGATGCCTGTGCCAGAACGAGGCCACGTGTGACCAGAAGGACGGGAGATGTGTGTGTGCTGAAGGGTGGATGGGCACGGCCTGCGAGCTGGGTGAGGAACACGTGTTATGATATAATATAATATTAGTGTATTATTTATCACACGGGAGAATCCCCTCCTGCCACACCTAACCCCATCCGCTGACTGCACTGTTTGTTCTCCCGTGGACTTTCCCAATCCCTCACATATTGTATGACTCGCACAATCACGTATCACCTGCAGTTACATGGTACATATCACGTATCACCTACAGTTACATGGTACATATTCAGAAAGAAAATAGCCAGGTTGACCCAACGCCATACACCGCTAACGGTTAGCCACGAGAATGTTAGGTGATTGGAAAACCATTATGATTTTGACTAGACTAGCCTGGCCAGCAATGTAGACATATAAGATTACCTGGAATACCAGTGAGCCAGTATACCTGTATTTACCTGGAATACCAGTGAGCCAGTATACCAGTATTTACCCGGAATACCAGTGAGCCAGTATACCAGTATTTACCTGGAATACCAGTGAGCCAGTATACCAGTATTTACTCAGAATACCAGTGAGCCAGCATACCAGTATTTACCACAGTGACCTGTGGTCAAGTGTTATTTTCTTAGGCTAATATCCAGGATAAAGCAGTCTCAGTCTGATTTACACTCTTAGGTCATTTGTTTTCACTTCAAGTGAAATTTCCTGCCACTGTGTGTGTGTGTGTGTGTGTACACTGCAGACAGGTCTAACAGAGACCAGGGCGTCCTGTCTGCCCTGTAAACGTGTCTCTCTCTCTCTCTTTCTCTCTTGTGCAAGCCTCTCTCTACCCTCCACATTAACCCCCCCACCCTTCTCCTGGGTTTACTGTGCCAAGTGCAGGAAGACTCTAATTCAGACCCTGGAATGTTCTCTACCCTCTTAAACTCAGTGGCTGCTGCCATGACTCCATGCCAGCTATCGGCTAGGCTAGGCTAGGCTAGCGACCAGCTGCAAGTTATTACTCAAGGTATCGCTGTCCTCAGCACAAATGTCTGTTGTGAGGAGGGATTTGCACCCTGAGAAGGCACATGTCATCATTATAGTGTGTGTGTGTGTGTGTGTGTGTGTGTGTGTATGTGTGTGTGCGTCTCCAGAGTGTGCGGTGGGCCGGTTCGGTGTGGACTGCCAGCAGCGGTGTGTGTGTGAGAACGGAGGCCGGTGCGACAGACACTCGGGTCAGTGTAGCTGCACTCCTGGCTGGGTGGGAGACCACTGCGAGAGAGGTAGGCCTGGATCCCAACCCCCCCGCCCCCCCCCAAAATAAATATATGATCTGTTGAATAATGGATATATGTGGAAAGTGAAGTCGTCCAATTTTTTAGTAGTCCAAAAATGTTCAATAAACTACTGGAAAAGTCACTCGATGCGTCTCTACACTGTTACTCTTTCATTGAGAACGCCAGGGTTTGTGAAACACACAATGACCTCACCCCAAACTCCTCCTCTGGAGTCCAACCTGTCCAATCATTTTTGCATATATTTGCAAATGATTGGTTCAATCTGGTTGTGACATCACAAATTGTGCCCCTACTTGCACAACCCAGAGAGTTCAAGCACGGGACACGAGAGCTGCTGTTCCTCAGGAAGATGTGAAAAATGAATTAATCAAGAAGAAAAAATTCTTCAAATTTTTGAGTTGGAGGTCTGTTTTAGGAACTACACGCATGTATAACTTTACATTATAAGCTTCACGAATGAGCTCCGCTACTCCGCTACTCCCCCCCTGTGTAACAGCGTGCGATGCGGGCCAGTTTGGTGCCGGCTGTGGCCAGAGGTGCCGGTGTGAGCATGGAGCTCCGTGTGACCCCGTGACGGGGGCATGCCTCTGCCCCCCCGGGTGGAGGGGGAGGCTCTGTGACAAAGGTACGCACCCCGGGTTACACACCGTCGTATTACTACTGTACATCTTACTGTACACAGCCCATGTACAGTAAGATGTACTCTTATTAATCCCAGACAGGACATTCTATTCAGAGAGCTGCAAAAAAGGAACTATAATTTATAAAGCATAGATTTAAAATGACAAAATGGGGAATACAATATGAGTAAATATTGTTTTTTTTATTGTTTTCTAGGGATTTAACATTATAACGTTACAAGTGGGGAAAGTTGCAGAGAAAGATCTGTCAAAACCAGCTTTTTTCTTTTTCCCAACATAACTAAACATGGGTCATTGCTAAGCTTCTCAACACAGTGTTTGACAGTCGTTGTGTTCCCTGGTCCTCCTGTGTTCCCAGCGTGTTTGCCCGGTACGTTTGGGAAGGGCTGTGCACGCCACTGCGGGTGTTCCCACGGCACTTCCTGTCACCACATCAGCGGAGAGTGCGGCTGTCCTCCCGGCTTCACCGGGAACGGCTGTGAACAAGGTGAGCAGGACCCCCCCTACAGTACTACTAATATATATTATATATATATATATTCATAACGTTTATAGACAGACATACTATAGCTCAATCGCTTTGGAGATTGATAAAAAAATAGCCCAATTTGTATTAGTATCTTAAAACCAATACATGTTAATGTTATAAAATGAACCTGTAAAGGGATTGTAAAGTCAGCTTGTTTCTTGACAGCGTGTCTGCCGGGAACCTACGGGCTCAACTGTAACCAGGTCTGCCAGTGTTCAGAAACCAACCAGCTTTGCCACCCGGTGTCCGGTCTGTGTTACTGCGCCCCGGGTTTCCACGGGTCCAGATGTGACCAAAGTAGGCATCACAACAATTATCTCAGATGTCAAAACTAGTAAAAATCCATTATTTTAAAGTAATACTCCCCAACACAAGTCTGTAGTCTGTAACTATCATAACAAAAATCGATAATTGTATGCATAATATTGAACAGACATATACACACTCTGGTGTGTTTCGTAATGTTTCAGAATGTGTAGAGGGCCGATACGGGCCGAACTGTGCCCGCGAGTGCCAATGTGAAAACAGCGGCAAGTGCAACCCCACCACGGGCACGTGTGAGTGCCCGGCAGGGTTCATCGGACCACACTGCAGTATCAGTGAGTGGATTTGACCCAACATCACTTAATTCACCCAGAGAGACATTATTTTTTGTGTTTTCTTTTTTAATTATCTTCAGTTTTCAGTCACAGTTTGGTTAGGTTTCGGCAACACGACTACTCGGTTAGGTTCAGGATTTCGGAAGCCCTGAAGGCAAACTTCTCCCGTGGGTCTCCAGCCATAGCGTTTAGCTTACCTGCAGTTATGTCGCATCCAAGTTAGTTTTTAGCCTGCCTGTGAACTTTGCACTACAAAAACAAATCTACTAAAATAATATAATCTAAAATAATTAGACATTTATTTGCTACATACTTTTCCCCACACATGAATTAACTGGGGTGCCAACCTGCATGTTGCTCTTTAAATAATGACTCCAGTGAAAAGTGAGGCCTGGTGTTCCAATGTCTCCAGAATGTAATATTGTGTGTGTGTGTGTGTGTGTGACAGCCTGCCCTGCAGGGCGCTATGGCGGTGACTGTGCCCTGGTGGCCCTGTGTGTAGTAGGGGCCCACAGTAACCCGGTGTCGGGCCGCTGTGTGTGCGGTGCCGGGCGTAGAGG
>OOFB01036654.1:16342-30998 GCA_900323305.1 Trachyrincus murrayi
TCCTGTCTCCTGCCCTCACAGGTTCAGCTGCTCGTAGGAAATGTGATGAACGGTTCCCACACTGAAGGTGAGGGGGTGGATGTGTGTGTGCTTGTGTGTGCGTGTGTGTGTGTGTGTGTGTGTGTGTGTGTGTGTGTGTGTGCGTGTAGGCAGAGGAAGAGGAAGAGGACACAATAGGATCAAAGGTTGGTTTAAACTTGGATGAATGGATGAAAGAAAACTATTAACTATTATGTGTATGAAGTTTTTTTTTCAAAGTCAAAATATTCTTAGCAGACTATCCTGCTGCTCGCTGAAAATCACCTGATCAGTCATTGGCCATTTCCTGTTGATCTTCAGTGAGCGCCAGGATATCCTTAGCATTACATAATTCATGTGATCTTACAACAAGAATCTCATATGTTGTCAGACTGCACCAGTCGACTACTGTCCAACTGCTAATTATTCATATTTAAGACACCCTCAAATTATTATTGTATTCATTCAACACTTCAAACACATATTTTGTCTAAAATGCAGATAATTATTTTGCTTAATAATTTAGAATATATATCGTAACTTGTTTTACATGGTAAATCCATCACACATACCTTTGACATACAAGATGTAAGACAACCCTTATGCTTGAATAATGCAGAAAATAATATATCCCTAATATAACCCTCGAATTAGTTATAGGCCTCTACTGCACGTGTTAAACATGTCCACGAATAAAATATAATATACACAATCCCCCAAACAGCACCAACAAAGATATTTAAACGTATAGATTGCACAGAAATTAAACAGCAATAAATCAATGTGTGTTAAGGTCATGAGACTGATTAAGTTGATGATTTGTAGGCCTAATCGTGATAATAAATGAGAGCCGATAACAAATGACTAAGTTTTTTTAATTTTTTTAATTATGCTTTTTAACGAATAGGCCTACCTGATGTTCAGATCTATTGTATACAGTCTGATTCAGATCTTTTATGTCAATACAATTTAAATTAAAAAAATATATTTTCTTTTCTTTTGAGGGAGTCGTCGCCTACTCGACTTGAACTCGTCCCGGCTCCTGGTTGGCCGGCCCCGGCCCCTGGTTGGCCGGCCCCGGCCCCTGGTTGGCCGGCCCCGGCTCCTGGTTGGCCGGGAGCCGGCGGGAGGGCTACAGAAAAAAGACGCTCGTGACGTCAGCCACGTACGAATTTAGTACATCCAAGATGGCGGAGGTGAGCGGGCTGAGGAATCGCAGTCACTTCGAAGCAAACCGTCAACCGCGACCGTTTGACAAAGGTACCGTTTTTAAAAAAACAAAAGACTAAAACCGACTCCGGCGACGCGACGTGTAACGTCTGTGGGACGTCGTTACATTCCTATTTGGTTTTTTGGTATTCAGCGTTTACTGTAGCCCCAGTGACAAACTCTGCTTTGTCCGTTAACTCGGCACGTAACGTTAAGTTTGCCCACCGTATGGCATGATAATTACCCCGAGTGGAGGCTGCCGTGTGGGTGGGTTTGAGTGAGTTTTTTGGGGGGGGGGGGGATAATGGATAACGGATTAAGCTGTTCGCCTCGTCTCGGTATGGCCGTATTATTGTTCCCCCCTGGAGGAGCAGTCTGTGTATCCAGCATCGAGTTACAACCAGGGGGGCTCTGAGCGTTTCTCATAAACTTTACGAGCCGTGCGTTGTAGTCCCGGGCTGCTAGCCGCTAATGACTAGCCGCTAATGACTAGCTTATTTTTAAACAGGCTATTATTAGCCCCGACACACTTTATCCTCCACCTGAGGCTAATGTACGAGCTAACGTGGTCCCCCGGGGGGTCCAGCTCTGTAACTAGTGCGTTGTGCGTTTGACCGTTTCACTTCACCAGTTGATGACTTTATACATCATTGCTGTGATGAAATGCGATTGTATAATGTATTAATTCGGTGAACACACACATTATTAGACTTTAAGATCGTGGCTTAAATGATGCTAACTCTTTACAGTCAGGTACGAGCTGTGTTGTTATATAATAACAGTGGATATGAACTGTGGGTGTCACTAATGGGTATTCCCATAGCTCAACTCAAAGCAATTACCCCGTGTGGACCAATAGTGTGTTTTGAACTCATTGATTAATGCTAAAGTAGTGTAGTGTCTTAAAAAACCAGAATTTAAAGTTGTGGGTGCTTTTTAAAAGAGTATAAACACACAGATATACACTCATCAACGTCCAAGAGATACGACCAGCAAGGATATTATCAAATAATCTGCACTTTGTCCTTGGTACAAAGACTCGGAGCTCTCTGCCTGTGTATTTGCCTGAGTTGTGTCCAAAGAGTTTTGGTTAATCTTATTGTCTGTATGTCATGGTGACTTGCTGCTCTTACTCAGTCAAACTCCGGTACAGCAGGCAGACGAAGAGTAAACTAGATCTAGGCCTACCCATGGTTGACAGATGGACGTATGTAGGCCTGGGCCATATCGCCAAACATGTTATCACGATAATATTCTTCATAATATTCTTCATATCAGTCGAAACCAGGAGGTTAAAAGTAGGAATGGCACGATAAACTATTAGTTTCCTTTTCAATGGGATACTGCAACCTGCTCCTCTTTCCAGTAGCAGAATCTAGAAGTCATATTTTGACGTCTTCTTAAAAAAAAAAAAGAGAAAATCCTCAAACAAAATCCTCAATTTGAATAAACGCATACATCGCATTAAATATGTTAGTCTTTTTTTATTAAAGCAACTTTCTTTAATGAATATAACTCGTCAGTTTCGTCAACATAAACACATGTAGGCTAATCCAATAAGGGCATAAAATAATGCTGAAATAATAATCATGCTCTTAGGCTTATATCCATTGGGGAAATTTTGAAACGTGTCATATCCAGTTAAATTGCGTTTTTGTTGGGGGCAGGGTACTTTTTAAGTTGCAGATTTGTGTAGAAATATTGACCAAACGATAGCTCTATAGAGAGGAGTGCTCGTGTCTTTAGTTCACCCGTCTCCTGGGCAGGTATACACCGCTAGACACACGGGACTCATACAGGTGATCGTGTCTTTAGTTCACCACTAACGTTGATTTTAAAATTAGAATGTCAACGTTATGAATGAAGCTTTGAACTATTCGGTACATCCCTAATTTAGATTCTTGGGTTGACGATTCGATTCAAAATCGATTCTCGATTCAGTACATAGGGATACTAATTTCAGGATCTACTCTAGTTTGCTGTGTGCTGAGAATGGTGGTGTGGCAAATGATGGCATGAAGGCAGAGTAAAGTGTACAAGATTATGTCGTTTTTATATTTTAAAAGTCAACTGAGCAATAATGTAAACACACAAAGGCAAACCTAAGACAAAAGGAAAAAATATATTGTTTTTTGGAAGTTCCATTCAGAATCATAGATAAGAATCGCGATATCTTGCGTGATTCTTGCGTTTTTACACTTAAGTAACTGAGTGGGCTATTAGAAATGAGAAATTTAATATAGACACGTCACATTAAGTTTTGATTGTTGTGAAATACTCAAGGAAGAAAAACAATATGCCTTGGAATACAAGGCGTATACTAGTTTTGGATATGACCATATCAAGTTGTTCATTCACAGCATGAAACACCATGGTAACTGAACTGAGATTAGTCTAAGCTTGGTATCTGAAACCGAAAGTTCTGCCCATTCCCTGAGTTCTGACTTAACATATCCGGTTAGCCTGAAAATCCAGCTTCTTGAAATAGGGCCCTGGACACAAAGCAAGGATGTAGCTAGCTAGTCCGACTGGCTCACTTGTTGACCAACATTAACGTAAGCCCCTTTAAATAGAACTGGAGATGTGCAAGACCGTAGGGTAATTGTGGACGACTTGGTGTACACCTGCAAATTCACATGATGCAACAGGTTCAATGTTGACTAAACGCTCCCCGACTACCTTTTCTGGGCTTGTGCTCGTATGTATTTTTGAATTTACAATGTAGGTCAGTCTACTCATCAACATCTTGGTGCTTGGAAAAAGACAAGAAATTAGGACTCTAATTTTAGCTTTGTCCTATATACAGCATGTAGAGTAATGGACTCTCACTTTCTCAATCAAGAGTTAGTGGGGGGTAAAAAAAGCGCTTGAGGTCATTTGGATACATCTTGTTGTGTAACATACATGCTTTGTGTTTGTTTATTTGGTTCTTCTGTGATTCAAGTTCCTATCTGTCTTTTTTTATATTACAATAGTGGTTAGTGGTCTCCACTAACAATACAGATTCATTCAGTACATAATGTCGTCAGTTTTTATCACCAGTTTTGAGGGATCCTTGTTGAGGATGTATCGCCCTGGATCAGAACCCTTTTACCGAAAGCAAATAATGGCCAGTCTGGCCCTACGTGCACAGTGCTGCGTTGCACGATCACTGCTATCCCAGCAGAGTAGTGTCTTTGGAGTGGCTGCCTGGCTGCTGCTCCACTTCAGCATGCTGAGGGGTTGGAGCAACCCCTGACCTCGATACAAACACTCTTCTCTCTTGTGGACAGAGGAGATGATGGCCTAATTTGTGAGCTGAGCACATGAGTGTAACTGAATGTTAGATGGATGGATTGGGGGGGATGACAGCATTACGCTTATGCATAATGTACATAGTATTATTATGCATTACGGCAGTCTTGAATCATACTTTTAAAGACTACTCTGTAGACTACTACAGAGAGGGCTATGAAAAGCCAGTGCTTCGTGGGACTTCTTCACATGGCTTGATGCTGAGTACTTCATTACTTACCATATTCCATCAGCCCCAGAGGGGGGTTACTGGGTGACTTTTGATATCAACGTATAGGGACTAGGTGTGCAAACATGTACTTGAGTAAACGGGTACTCGTCAAGCAAATCATAAACGATTACAAAAATATTGTAATCGAAAAATGGGTTTGTCTTGGGTTCACTGCCCCTTTAACTAAACTCATTCATATAGCATTGACATTTTGTGCATGACATGTGTATTGTATTTGAGTAGACATTCCTAAAGATTTGCAGAACTAGCCTGAACCCCAAGTAGCTTTATGGGCCTGGTTCAAAACAGGCGTTCCTTTGTCATATAGGCCTAGTTGTGTTGTAACGGTTAAGAATGGGTGTTAAGAGAAACTTGGGTACAATTTTGATGGATGGGTGACGCCCAGAAAGAAAAATTTCCCCGAAGCCAATCATTTGATTAGATGAACTGAATGCTAATACGACTGAAGCTTGCTCTCCAGTGCTTTATGTACTGTTAAAGCCTGAGGATTCACATTTTTTGTTTTGTTTTTTTCAGAGATTGTTGTGCATTTATTTATGTATTTATTGAAAACTTTTCAACATGCTTTATCGAATATCCAATGTTCTTATTTGGAGTACTAGCAATAATTAAATTATGCCGTTATTAATGTTAACCAGGGTTTCCCAAAAAAACGTTTAGTGGAGGAGGAAGTGCTTCCGAGAACGAGGCAATCAATAGCGTAATAGTACTTACTTACTTATACAATTGACACAAAACATATATACACACATACACAATATAATACAAACTTAACATTGCGCACTACCAACACTGATTTCACGTAATTAACATTAACCACCAAATGGTTTCGCCTGCGATACGCTCTGCGGATGCACGTATCCATATGCACAGGCAAAGAAAGGGACAGCTACACTTTTATCGGGTCCGCTAACCCGGAAGTGATGGCTGCGGTATACGTTGGATAAACAAATGATGTGTTTGGTCCATGGTCATGCTGTATATTGTGTATATACAGAAAATAAGTGGTTAAACTGATTTTTCTGTGTTTCTGTATTATTCATGAAAATGATGCGATCGCCAAAGTATGTGGTGTCGTATGTGAATGCAAATGCTGACATGGACGGAGGTGCACATTGTCGTCATATTGTGACCACAATGTATCTGACTCAAACTATTTGAGTAAAAAAAATTGTCTCGCAAACTGTGTCCGCTTGCCTTTATAACATATCTGCGCTTACAACTAGGCTACTTTCATATTGACATAGGCTTACGCCACGCATCACGGAAGTGACCTGCGCTACAGGTTTAAAGCAACTGAGAGCAACGTTCACCACACTGACTAATCAGCGCCGGGCAAAGACAGCAAGTCCCGCTCACCATATTCGGCACTCGCTTTCACTCTTGATTGCGTTAACCCAAAGCCATCGCCCCAACCAACAAGCCATCATCTCGACTATTGCTGATTATTATGAATGAATAACCACACCACATTGTAACATATAGCCTTTTCGCCTAACCTAATAGTACCTAATAGTATAATCCAACTGATTTGACTCCGGGGCTGGGTGAGGCTGCACACCTGTGGGGCATTGGCCAATCAAGGGCCACAGGTTAAACCAGCCACCAGCACACACACTCAAGGGGGAGTGATAACATGTCAGTACGTACCACCTGCTCTGCTTGTTCAAGCTATCTCAACAATAAACCGGTTTAATCATCATCTGCCTGTGTCCTGCCGTTGGAGAAGCCCTGACAAGCCACTGTAGATGGCATGTGGCAGGGGAAACTGCCACAATAACCTGTAGCAGTGCAGGAGTCCAAACTGAAGGTGTCCAACTTGCCTGTACAACACGTTTGCAACTTGCATCAGTCGGCACAAGAACAAAATAATCATTGGTTGTAACCATACTTGCAATATGATTTGTTTTCTCTTCCAAAAATGGGTTGTGAAGAGCTGTTAAAGGTCTTTTATGGTGCTGTTGTTGGGCTCCCAACCACACACTCAGATTTATTTACATTCAAGAAGTGTCTGATAAGGAAGGTAGATAAGAGGTAGCCAGCTAACAGTATTGGATTTTATTGCTGCTCCATATCCACTTTCCATTACGTCTTAATGCACTTTGTTTTCTTTGACCGTTACTTACTTCCAAATATCATTAGTATTAGGACAGCACAGTATTTTAAATCCAAATGTTGGCAATGGCATAGAAGCTTTTTGTTAGCATTATAAGTAATAAGCATTTTCAAATGACTGAAAAGGCGCATCTTGAGTCTGGAGCGCTCCACTTTCCTAGAAGGACATAAAAAGCCTTGGAGACTAGGTGTGACATAAAATGTCTTAAAAGACATGACATGCTACGCGACCATTTCTCTTACCCTTTGTGCTATTTCTGAGCTTGACCCAGATGGGCAGCAATGTGTAGCTTTGCACTGAGCTCACTGGACGAGTTCCCAACCAAAATATGACCCACATAACTTTGCTGTACACCGTTTAATCCTGCTCGTTTCGTCTTCTTTTTTTTTTATTTTTACATGTTCTGTTTTTGACAGGTGCGAGCGGGGTAGAGGATGTCCCAATTCCTCATCATAAACCGAGGACACCCATGGCCAAGACGCTACAGCCCCACTCGCTGACCTCAGAGTCTGATATAGATGGAGCCACGACCCCCTCACCTGATGAAGGGTTCCAGGAAGAAGAGAAGGTAAAGTTCAACTATGTTTACAAACCTAGGACCGCAAGCAGTTATCGACATGTATTCACCGCCCACACACGCACCGCAGACTCCAGCGACCGCCCATTTCCAGCGAATCGCAGGTGCCAGTGAATCTGAGTCATGGTTTGACAGTAAATGCCATGTCATGTGTGATTTTGAGCATTAGCACTTATTCAAATTGACGCTGTGACGTCATTCATTGAGCTATCGACACCAAACTTGGCACACGTCTTAAGTGTGTCCCCTCTGGGCATACCTAGTTTCAGGCCCCGGAACACTCCGAAGCCGCGTTGTGTTTGATATAAAATGTTGACGCATTGACAGTTTGATTTTTCTTTTTTTAAGGAATCCATGAATAACTTTTAATCAGGCACGTCCATAGAGCATGTGTACCAAATTATTGGGTGTCATTTGGACCAGTGGTTATTTCGAGGAAGATTTTGGAAGTTTTCCCAGAACTTTCACTGTACAGAAAATTTTATCCAGATGGACCTTATGGGTCCAAGAGGCAAAAATGTTCAGCATGTCAAATAAGTATACTTAATATAATATATACCAATATATGTACCAAGTTTCAGAAATGTTCGTCGATCTGGGTGGCTGAGCTGAGCGTTTAACTTTGACCGCAAATTATAGCTACATAACGTTTTGGAGACCTGCTTACAGGGAATACATATGTCAACCAATGAAAAGTAATGATAGGGAATCCCTAGAAATGCAATATGTATACAGTTTCACTGTGAATACCTAAAAATGTCAGACATGTAAAACAAAGGACTGCATCACAGTAACCCCCCCCCCCCTTCTGATCTTTTCCAGAAGGTTGCAGAGAAGGATGTCGCCAGGCCCATCCAGATAGTCCTGGCCAATGAAGATGAGCATAGCTTTGAGCTGGATGAGGTGGCTCTGGAGAAGATGCTGCTGCAGGACCACGTCAGGGACCTCAACGTGGTGGTGGTGTCTGTGGCTGGGGCCTTCCGCAAGGGCAAGTCCTTCCTGTTGGACTTCATGCTGCGCTACATGCACAGCCAGGTAACCTGGTCTAGCGTTTGTACTAAGATGAGTTGGCAGGTGCCTCACAATACGATATTACGATTCTTGTATTGTATTTTTTTAATATGTATTGCGATTCTGTAAATACTGCGATACAATAATATTAGCATACCGAACATATTCTATTTGCTTATTTGCATTTATTGGTCTGTAAGCAAGTGTGACATGTCGACAACAAACACTTACTCAGGCACCCCAGCAGCTGTGTGCCTTGTATTCCAACACATAATGGGTTCGACAACCAGACCCCCGGACCTCCTAGCAGCAGCTGGACACGAAAGCTGTAGCGATCACCTTACATTGCACACGCACAGCCAGGAAAATGGATAGTTCACGATGACCCTCGTCCCACAGCTGTTGTCAAGCATGTCTATGTGCAGTTCAACATGCCCACATCTCACTGAATGAGAATACTGCATGTATTTGCTGTTTGAGACATCCTCGTTGAAATCTTATATCTCAGTAGGATGCATACTAGCTTAATACGTTGTAATATATCTATTGAAGACTTTTCGCCGCCTATCCCAGATGCTAATCCGTAGAGCTAGAGTGGCCTTTTGGTTTCCGTCCGGAGCTCTTTATTTACACATGCTTCGACTTGCAAATATGTCAAGTGTTATTCAAACAGGTTCATATTGCGGTGACTGACTCGCAGGAGCAAATACAAATGTATATTCTGCTGCCTATA
The DNA here is from genome assembly GCA_900323305.1 of Trachyrincus murrayi. Classification (NCBI taxonomy): domain Eukaryota; kingdom Metazoa; phylum Chordata; class Actinopteri; order Gadiformes; family Macrouridae; genus Trachyrincus; species Trachyrincus murrayi. The sequence continues at coordinate 25,533 of OOFB01036654.1, forward strand.
CAACAGCATTTAACAAAAGCCTACGACAAATAGGCTTTTGTCTGCATTGGCACACATCACATGGCCTGAGGATTTCTAGCTAAATGGGTGCTAGACTGGGAAACGTTTAACATGTGCGTGCCTGAGCATATCAGTCATGATAAAATGTCACGTCTTTTGGATGCAAGTCAAAAGACATGTTTTTGTGACCTCACCTCTCACCCTTGCTTTATTTTACCAACACTCCTGCTCTGACTCTTAATCCTTGTATATCCTATAGCCCTCACCCTCGGTGTGTCTTGTCTCCCTCCCAGGGTGAGTGTTGGATGGGGGGAGATGATGAGCCTCTGTCCGGCTTCTCCTGGAGGGGAGGCTGTGAGAGGGAGACCACAGGCATCCAGGCCTGGAGCGAGGTGTTTGTAGTGGACCGGCCCGACGGCACTAGGGTGAGCTGGGGGAACTTCTTCTAACACATCGCTGTGCTACGTTGAGGATGTAACATGGGACTCTCGTTCTCCTGCACACATGTACAAATCTACAACCACCCAGGTCATATGGGTGCACACAACTTTCTGTCTCTGAGTCGAAGGTGCGTTGTGTTTTGCGGACCTTGCGGTTTAATGTTTAACTTTCTTTCCCCCCCTGTTTGCTGTTCTTCTGAGCCAGGTTGCAGTGCTGCTAGTTGACACCCAGGGGGCGTTTGACAGCCAGTCAACCATTAAAGACTGTGCCACCGTGTTTGCCCTCAGCACCATGACCAGTTCTGTACAGGTACGACTACAGCCAATGTGTCAACAAACCTATCAGGGTGTCAGGATTTTGCATACTGTCCACGATTGGCCCACTTTTTTAAATTCATGCTTTTACTGCGTCATCTATAACCAGTGTAAGAAAGGAACGAGAATGACTTGACTTATTGAGTCAAAATATTCTGCATTGTGTGTTGATGTTCAAACATTTAATATTTGCGTGCTGCAAGTGGACTTGCAGTCATGATCCTGTTTGACATACGTGAACATATTGGGTTGGGTGTGCTTGGTTCTCCAGGTGTATAACCTCTCTCAGAACGTCCAGGAGGATGACCTCCAGCATCTGCAGGTCAGCACCACGCCACCATCTCACGCCCCCTAGATCGCCACCTGGTGGTTGTGGTTGGCTCTGAACATGCTAATGCTTGTTATCTCCCTGTCTGCAGCTGTTTACAGAGTACGGTCGCCTGGCCATGGAGGAAATATACCTGAAGCCTTTCCAGGTATTCATTGATTCTTATTTGTATTTGTCTTTCATTACCATATTTCCTTCCTCCAGGTGAATGAGGAAATGGGTTTTGCTTCATAAAATGTAATCCGGTTGACCCATGCCTCTGCCTCTGTCCTTCTGTGTTCCCGCTGCAGTCCCTGATGTTCCTCATCCGGGACTGGAGTTATCCCTATGAACACAGCTATGGCCTGGAAGGAGGCGATGCCTTCCTAAAGAAACGGCTGCAGGTAAACCCTGTTCCTCCAGTAGCCCTCATGGAAAGCCTGCTACTGTGCCTGGTCGTGTAGAACGCAGCAGATAGCTATTTCTAAAGAAGTCTAAACATGTGTCCTCCGTTAGTTCCTTTAGCAATGAGCCAGAAATAAATAGATGTATTCCAAATCCAAAGTGGTAGAATAAGTCTATGTACGTGCTGATGCAACTACTTCTCTATGAATTCTAGTTCATATCCATTTGTAGTTCGTATCACGTCATGTCATCATTAGTTTTGTCACGATACCAAACCACTCTGATGCCACACCACGACAAGCATAGATATTTTAACACTAACGCTCTGATGGCTGCTTCTTGTCCACCCAGGTGAAGCAGAACCAGCATGAGGAGTTGCAGAACGTGAGGAAGCACATCCACTCTTGTTTCTCCAGCATCGGCTGCTTCCTCCAGCCCCACCCTGGCCTCAAGGTGGCCACCAACCCACACTTTGACGGCAGACTCAAGGGTGAGACACACACACACACTGATGCTCCTCCAACATGCACGCTTTTTGAGAGATACTTCTCCAGAGTCTGAGAGTCGGAGGAGATAATATTGCCGACACAACCACTGCTGTAAAATGTTGACTATCAAAGAAAGCCAATGTAATCACAGCAGAGTCTTCACACGAAGCCATCTTGGATGCCTCTTAAGTGAATGAAGGGATTGAGGAAACTTGAGATGAGTGCTTGATGTTGTCTTCCCTCTCAGATATCGATGACGACTTCAAGAGGCACCTGGCGGAGCTGGTGCCTCTCCTCCTGGCTCCAGACAGACTGGTGGAGAAGGAGATCGGAGGGAATAAAGTCACCTGCAGGGACCTTGTGGAGTACTTTAAGGTCTGTTGGGGTTGGTCATCTACACCGGGTTATACCAAGTCGGCAAAGATGAATCTCCCGATCACTGTGGCAGTGGTGGGATTTTGGGATGAGTGGTTTGTTGTAATATTTAAACATTTATGAAAATAGTGATTACTATAAAGATCTGTTTTTACTTTCAGGCCTACATAAAGATCTACCAAGGAGAGGAGCTGCCTCACCCTAAATCTATGTTACAGGTCAGTTCACATCTCCTTATAGACTATGAATTAATTGTGGCATTTGCATTGCATTTTGGGTTTAGATCTGCATATAATCATCAAGCAATGTCCTGATGGGTTGATGTCTTCCCCCGTCTCCCAGGCAACAGCAGAAGCCAACAATCTGACTGCTGTAGCAGGAGCCAAAGACATGTACGGAAAGAGAATGGAGACGGTAAAGACACCTCGACACAATCCTTCCGACACATTTCCCGTGAGGTCGTCAGGCAACGTTACTGTTCAAAGTTATTATTAGCCATTATAGTAGTATTTTGCCTCAGTAGCATTCATAAATGCTACTGAGGTTGAACCTCCCCATGTTTTCTGCCAATTAGGTTTTTTATTCGGCAGGAATATAAAAGACCATCCAGTATAAATGCCTTCAATCATAACTCCCTCGTGTCTCCCGCCTAGATGTGTGGCGGGGACAAGCCCTACATCGCGCCCGCCGACCTGGAGCGCTGCCACGAGGAGTTCCGCCAGTGCTCCGTGCTCCACTTCCGCTCGGTCAAGAAGATGGGCGGCGACGACTTCTGCCAGCGCTACCAGAAGCAGCTGGAGGCGGAGCTGGACGAGGCCTACGCCAGCTTCTCCAAGCACAACGACGGCAAGAACATCTTCTACGCCGCGCGCACGCCCGCCACCCTCTTCGCCGTCATGTTCGCGGCGTACGTGGTGTCGGGCGTCACGGGCTTCGTGGGCCTCGGCACGCTGGCGGCGATGGCCAACCTGGTGATGGGCGTGGCGCTGCTGTCCCTGTGCGCCTGGGCCTACGTCAAGTACTCCGGGGAGTTCCGCGAGGTCGGCTCGCTCATTGACCTGGTGGCGGAGAACCTCTGGGAACAGGTGGGTCTGCTGAGGGTTTCCCTCCCCGACGGCGTCCAGTCAGGTGTCTGTGAGGAAGAGTCCACCGGAAAGATTTTGTGTTTGTCTGTGCGTGACTGTACGTGTTTTGCTTTCTGTCTCGCTAATACCGTTGACAGGCTCCTTCCATCCTTTTCAGTTGCTCCTTGACTGCCGTTTCTTTTCGTCATCTCATTCTCCTCCCTTCTTGTGTTCGTCACCGCTCCATCTCCTGGTGTTTCCCTTCCCGCTGCCGGCTTCTGGCTCCTCCTGCCCACTCCCATCACTCAACGGCAGAGAGTGTACAGTTTTATTTAAGCTCCACGGGGTTACAGTTTATTTGCTTCATCTTAAACTCCCTGCCCTCCTCTCCACTGATCCATTCATTCTCTCCTTAAGCCCAAATTACACTTCTGCGTCAGCGTGTATGTGAAGCACGATGCCGCTATGCAGAGACCTGTACGTGGCCTTTTTGTGGAGGTATGCGTCAACTATAATCGCTGATTGGTCGAGCACGGGACAGACGGTGTTTTCTTCTCGACAGCCAGACACGAGAATAAAATAAATGCACCCTGCGAAATCTAAACACTATTTACAGTTGGTTGAGACGCACCAACTGCTTTTCAGTACGAGAACATATTTTCAATTGAGCCGTAGGAAGAGGGACTCCGTTTCCGGGGTTGATCATCGGTGCGTGTACACTTGGATTCAGAAAAGCCCTTGTGTACACGCTAATGTGACGTGGAAGTGTAAACACTGGCAGCTCTGCGGCCTTTGCGGACACGCTGTATGTAGAACTTTATATCCGGCTTAACCCGTCCTCTCCCGTCTCGCGGTTATTTAGTTGAAATGCTGTGTTTACCTCCTGGGCGTGTCTCTCACAGTGGTTTTAACTCTGCTCCCCCCCTCCCTCCTGCTCTCCGTCCAATCGCAGGTGTTTTCCAAGCTCAGGGAGCCACTCAGGAGAGGCCTGGCTCAGCCCGCCTCTCTCCTCTGCTCCCTCTCACCAGGAGCAGCCGTGGGCGCTCTCCCGGCGCTGCTCAACAACCACTCCAAAAAACACTAGTTGCCTGGGTTTTTTTTTCTTTTGTGTATTTTGTTTCCCATCGCAAAGACTGCCTCCCCAGCTGGCTGTGGTGCGCTGGCTTCCTCCTGTGTTCACGTTGCACTTCTCCGCTTTGCCTCGGGTGCTTTGTGCCGTATGCGGGGTGCCGAGACACCCGACCGCAGGCGTGTATCTCTGAAACCCGCGAATACGGACCACAAACGGCCTCTCCTCAGGACCTCTCGGACACGGATCTTGCCTCACGGTTTTTAAACCCTTTAGTTTGTCGTTGATGTGATTGTCTAGGTTGAGTTGTGGTTGGTAATGTGTTTTTGTGTCGTCGTGATGTGAGTTTTCATGCCGTCCTTTTGCGTGTATTTCCGTTTTGAAGCAGCTGGAACGAGCTTCTGTGGTTTGCATGTTGGATTGGAGAGCATTTCTTCGTTTTCGGCCTTTTCTTTTCAGTTCCTTCATCCTTTAACACACTTCCACTACTTTTTTTTCAGTTCCCTTGTCCTTAAAATTCAAATCCACACCTTTTCCGTTACTTCGTTCTTAAATTCATATTCACAAATATAAGCACTGAATCTCACTCCAAAAAACCTCTCTCCACCCTTTCCTCACCCTCTTATCTCCACCTCCGGCCTTTCTGCCCATCTCCTCCTCCTCCTCCTCCTCTTTCCTGTTGCTCTCCTCTCCTGCAGGTGTTGAAGCCGCTAAGTGAACATTATATGGAGGACAACGTCAGGCAGACGGTGGTGAACTCTCTGAAAGCCAGCTTGATGGAACAGGCATCGCAGCACACGAAGCTAAAGACGCACTGACCTAGCGGGCTCTCGTCCTCACCCCCTCACCCCCACTCCCCTGTCAAATACCACCGTTTCACCTTTGTAGATAACGCGCATCACATCCTAGGACTGTTGAACTGTTCACAACCAAAGTATGATCCGCCTCCCCCCCCCCCCCCCCCCCCCCCCCCCCCCCCCCCCCCCCCCTCCCCCTCCCTTTC
>OOFB01036654.1:38511-51301 GCA_900323305.1 Trachyrincus murrayi
GGGGTGGGGGGGGGGGGGGGGGGGGGGGGGGGGGGGGGGCGGGGGGGGGTGGGGGGGGGGGGGGGGGGGGGGGGGGGGGGGGGGGGGGGGGGGGGGGGGGGGGGGGGGGGGGGGGGGGGGGGGGGGGGGGGGGGGGGGGGGGGGGGGGTCGATTCATGTGAGTATCGCGATTCTTTGCTCCACAATGCTCTACACGATACACTACATCGTCACATTGACTCAAGAATCGTTATTTTTTGATCCAACATATTTTCTTTAAGACAGAAACGTCAATGTAATGGGGGAAAAGATCGGGAGGTCAACTATATTTGCAGCCTCATTTAGAAATGTTTGGGTTTCTTACTTGGGTCCGAAGCACATGCAAAGGCTGGCCAGGTATCCGTTGGAGAAGGCGAAGAGGATGATGAAGACGATGTACCAGGCGTCGTGCTGGAACAGCACGGGCAGGTAGTGGCGCGGCCGCACGTTACACAGCATGAACAACGGCACGAAGACGACACGCAGGGCCACCAGCCCCGGCAGCCACCTGCTGCCCTTACCCGGCTAGAGAGGGAGGGAGAGAGGGGGAGACGTCTGTTAGGTCACTATCCATCGCTGAATGGTGGTTGAGCCTGATGAAAGCCCTCGCGTTTGCCGTGTTATGAATGTTACCAACTGGGTGTCGGTGGCGGCGTTTCCCCATCGCCCAGCAGCGGTTGGTCCGCCAGAGAGGGTGGGCGGAGCTAACGCAACAGACTCGCTCTTCAACTCACTTGTGCGTGTGAAGCGGCCTACTGTTTCTGCCAGCGGAAACTTACCGATGTCACACAGGCGACACTGTTTGGATCTCTGGGAAATGAGGTCCAAAAACACGCCTGCAATTATCGCTTAGGTGATATCGCTTAGGTGCCGCCAAAGAACGAAACGGAAGTCTTTGAGATTTATAGACCCCCGACCCCCGAGAGGGGTTCTTATTGCATCACATTCAAGCAGGTAGCAAACTGCTTGTGTGGGTAATTTGTATAATAACCTGTATATTTGATGTATCATTTGTATAATAACCCATTTCTATGAAGGTGCAGTGGCACCTTGATTTCTTGTCTGGGATCGATAAAGTATTTTCTTATTTGGGTCAAGCTCAAGGACACAATAGCCAGGATAGGGGGAAATCGCACCAGCAACCCTCCGGTGTCTTCACCTGCTACATGTGCTGGGAAACGCCGGCCTGACCTTGTGACAGAGCGCCTAAGTGCAGTAGTGAGGTGCATGATAAGTCTGGTCCAATACGATGCTAAGTCAACTCACATGTTGACTGAGTATATAACACCTTTTTAGTAAAGAGAGAGAGAGCGAGAGAGAGAGAGAGAGAGAGAGAGAGCGAGAGAGAGCAAGAGAGAGAGAGAGAGAGAGCGAGAGAGACCTCACTGTTTAGAGATCAAGTCATTCTTGGCAGAAAGTCAGTTGCTGAAATGTGAATCTAACTTTCCCATATCCTAGCCAAGCATGTTCTATGGATGGCGGTAAACTACACAGGAGTACAGTAGGTAGGTGCACTTCCAGCCTTCTTTGTGACAGATATCCGCTTTATTCGTGTGTGTGCGTGTTGGCGGTCAGAGTCCCAGTTTAGAGTCACCCGTTCAGCTATTTAAACTCCAAAACCACTTCCCATGAACCAGCCTGTGGGATGGACACGCACACACACACACACACACACACACGCGTTTGTTTTCCTACGTTTGCGACCAGATGTCTTTCCATGATTTCTCGGCAGAAACCGACTGGAACAAGAACCGTTGCCAGTTGTGTCTCAATGAAGACGGCGTGAAAACATCTGACGTCAATATGATCATCACAACATTCCACACCTCCTTTTCAAATGGAAAGCACCCTTTTTTTCTCTGCAAAGCCTCATAATTCATCATGTGGCTGAACCCATTATCTCTGGAATAGGGGAGGAAAAAAACGCCCCGTCTTGTTTGTACTTCTTCCAATCACAGTCGTCTTGGGCAGCGCTAAGCCCAGGGTGCAGCAACGGTGCCCTTGCAAAATAGTATACTTTTGGAAACATATGGAAACTCTTTCCATAACCGGTGGGCAAACATGCATGCCTGCACAGGCCTGCCTTATTGCACTTTCAGCGTGTAGGTCGCTAGCTCGGAGGTTGTTGTTGTTGTTTCACGTAGCGACGGGGACTTTGAAAACGGTAACACGCAGATAGCGGAAGGGGAGGAGAATTCTGACATAGTCGGCCAATGACAGACTTATCCCCACAGCCTACATCCTGTCAGCCAGACTACCCAGCGACTGACCAACCGAACCATATTGGTGATAGTAGAGCGATACAGTGCTCTTATCGACTATATTGATAATAATCCAATCACTTTTGGTAAACTATATTGGTCATCATTTAGTGATGTGGTGTTCATACTGTTGGTAAACTATGTTGGTAATAATCCAGATGTCATACTGACCCACATACAGACGGCGGTGAGACTCCTGCCGGCCCAGTCCATCAAGTTGAAGAACAGGAAGCAGGACACTGGGAGGAAGTAGGTGTCTGTACGTCATAAACAAACAATAAAACAAAATGGCGTTATATCAAAGACTCGCGTCCTCCACGGCACAATGAACTCTTAAAGGAATGTGTGATCACAGTGTCCCAAGCTGTCTGCATGTACCCACACACCAAACCAAAACGTTCAGAATGAACTACAGACGCGAGTTGTATAATATTGTCAATGTACTACAACGTCCATGGTGCATTGCACGGCCGGCGTGAGTCGAGCCGGACGTGACGTCAGCTTGTTTACATCCGGGCGAGAGAGGGCGCTCTGAGAGGCAGATGCAAGCTCGGCTACTTGTGTTTATTGTTTCGTATTTTATATTTCTGGACCATGTGGACCATGTGGATAACATCATGCCGTCGCGTTGTTCCGTGCTTGGTTGTTCGGGATATCGAGTTGCTAAATGTAACTGTTGAGCGTTGTAAAAGTTGTGGTTAGCTTGGAAAAGAAAGTCCAACGTGGCGTTGACTCTTGTGCATTAAAACACATGTGCTGACCTTCTTCAGTCCTGTCTGCGTTATTATAATAATATATAATATGTCCAAGGTCTGTGACAGGTCCCGGTTCTGGTGGGTTGGTATCGTGTCATGGACGGGTCTGTGATCCTCGTCTTCACGGTATACATGCCAGGCCTAATACTGCACGAGTAAACTAATGGTAGTTTAGTAACGACAATACTGCATAAATAAACATCTGCCATAAACCTATTTGCAAACGTCCGTGCTGCATGCAGGCTATGCAGGCATCGCTACTTTATTCATTGAATGAGACGCTGAAAGTGCACGAGTAAACTCTAACGATTAGTGGTTTACTAATGGTAATACTGCATTTATAATCAAAGGTAAAACTATGAGTCAAGCGTCCATGCAGCGATACTTTATTACATGAATGAGAGACTCTGAACACGCTGTTGCACATCTGCCTGCTGAAACCAAACCCCCAAGCATGGCATAGAAGTTGAGCTCCACAGGACCACCGGTTATATACAGTTTATATACAGAGCAACGCTAAATGTCACACATTTCATAATCGGATCTCCTCCGTTCTGTACTGGTAATATGTGGTTGTCAGTACCCAAACCATTGTGTGTGTGTGTGTGTGTGTGTGTACGGCGGGGTAAGGTAGCCGATTCTCCACAATGAGGAAACGCATTGCACCAGAGTCATTAGTGTGGTATTACTGTTAGCGTGTTGAAACATACCCCAGGTGCCTCCCTTTGCCGCAGATGACTTCACTTCGGCGGTCACAGCGGGGAATATTCCAATGGTGATGGTGAAGATCAAGCACACCGACAGAGCCGTCACCCAGATCTGATTGGACAAAGACAGGCGCCATATCTTTAATATCTTTCATTTCAACGCAATTTAGTTGCCGTGCAAATGGGAGTACGAGCACTGGGTTTAAAAACAATATAAGAATTCCTACATTGACCTTCATTTCAAAACGCATTCACGTTTTGGATTGAATCTTCATTCAAACTCTTTCCCCCTTGTTTGTCTTTCCTGAGAGCTATGGGGTTATACAACTACACTGACCGCTTTCTTTTCCAATGCCAACATTGTGTCCAGTGTGTGTATGTAAAGTGTGTGTAAAGAAGGGAAAAAAAGGACAAATTGAATAAATTGATTGAATGGTATTATCCATTTGTGATATTGATCATTTTAGCTCTGCTTACTGGCTTGTTTTCCCAAGGCCATCATGTTGTGCGTGCATAAGCCACCTCAACATCCAATACACAGGTAGTTTGTTGTATGGTTGAGTATGTTTACGCATACAAAATTCTCGTTCTGACATGTTAGCGCTCCTCTCCAGTGTGCGTGTGTGGTGGCTGGTTTAACCTGTGGACCTCGATTACTCAATACCCCGCAGGTGTGCAACCAGGCCCAGAGCCCAATCAGCCTGACTCAGGCTGCTTAAACCATTTACATTTAGGGAATTTAGCAGACGCTTTTATCCAAAGCGACATACAAGTACTTAACTATTTTAGGGACATTCCCCTGGAGCAACTCAGGGTTAAGTACCTTGCTCAGGGGTACAATGGTGGCAGACCCGGGGATCAAACCCATGACTCTCCGGTGCTCCGTCTGGAAGCACTGTTCCTTACGCACTAGACTACCACCACCCAAACCAGCCACCAACCACACACACTCAACAATGTGGTCAAAAGAACTGGAGCATTTACTACAAAATCTGTTTCGCTTTACTGTCTGTGATCAGTCTGTGATCAGCCATTTTGGCAGCCACCAAAATAATGATATTCCCGGCGCATCCCGTTAATAATAGCCACTTCTTAAATGTGTAGGCCTATTTCGGTGTATTTCGTGTTCGAAAGACCTGCTTCTTTCAATTTAACCTAATCATCAGTCGTTTGTTAACGTGATCATCGGTCATTTTGGGGCTTAAAGAATCGTATCCGGTGGTGCTGGTCGCTCACTGTTTTCTTCTATCTATGTCTGAAACCAGGAAAACATTGAGGTAGCTATACAATTCAAGCAAAAATACTCTGTTGGCGGTCGATTGTCTAAGGTAGATTCTATTTGAAATGTATTTGATTCATGTGTTCAAATGAGACAGCTGAGGTGTCCCTAGGAATTAAACCAAATAAATATTTGTATTAATTATCGCATGTTCTAAATGTGTTTGGTTAAAGGGTTAGCTCAGGATTTTGGCTTTTTCGCCCTTTGTGATCCTTCCCCGGGTTAGACAAGAGCAGTGAGACCACTTTGTCGATCCGTTCAGTACGTACCCGGTACCAGTTAGCATTAGCACGCTGATTCCCAGGTGCCAGAGCATTAGCTCAACAACTGAACTTAATACACCTGATAATGCAAACAGGAATCTATCTACGTGTGTATATCTGGAATAAACTACGTTAAAACCGTTTCTTCTTCCCCCGGAAGAAGAAATGGTTATTCTGAACAAAATAGTGCTATAGTAATTGCTTGTAAAATTAGCTCAATTCTCGTTTTTGCCTTTTCAACGTAGTTTATTCCGGATATACACACGTAAATAGATTCATGTTTGCATTATCTGGAAGCTGTATTAAGTTGCTTAACTTGTCTAACACGAGAAGGATCACAAAAGGCAAAAGCACATCCTGAACTAACCCTTTAAATTATTATTATGTCTCCTCTACAGCCATGTATTATATTATATTATATTAACGGGTGAGTGCAAGACGCCCCAGACCTGTTTGAAGATTCTGAGCACCGATGGGGTGGTCCTGACTGCCTCTGCTGCAGGACCTTTCTCCCCCGAGCTGTCTGGGGAAAACACATACACACGTAATCAGACAAACGGCATCATAAACACCGGCAGAGAGTGAGACACAAAGCTAACACACAGGCAGGTCAATCTTTTTTGTTGTTGTTGATGTGGTTATGCTCGCTCACATTCACATGAGCAGAGACCTGAAATTGTTTCGTGTAACATATCATTTTGGTTACACACACACCTTGCTAAAAATGAAACTGTACTGTACTCACTATGAGACGTGCTTGTCACCATCTCACACATGCAATTTCAGATGCTGCTTAGTGGTTTGGGATTTCCTGTCTGCTAAAGCAAGCGTTCCACCGAGTCAGGCTTAGACTACGCAATCATCCAATTATCCCTGCTCACTTGCTAGACTACACTGGAAAATAATTTAATTCAGGACATTTTATTTGAATAATAAAAGAATAATGTTAACAACCTAGTCAGCAGCCCTTACAAATAATTACAAAAATATGTATTTTGAATGCGTTTTATTTTTATAAACAAGGACGTAATGCAACATTAACTGAAAGCGATACACCCCTTTAACCCACAAGTGGTGGCAGTAGCCCAGAGTGACCCATAATAGCTACTGCTCACTCAACGGTGTTGATCCTAAATCTCACTGGAATGTGCAGATTGTGAGTACTATAGTGTATGCACGTGTCTATATGATTTAGTAGTCCAGCATTCGGTGGAAATCTACCTTTCTTAAGCAGATCAATCCTGTTTTCCTCCTCAACCGAGGGCCTGGATCCATTACTCTCCATGTAGTACTGGAAGAACTCCTGAACAACAAACAACAGTATATACACAACAATGATATCCATGTAGTGAACCACGAAGGGCCAACATGAATCTCAACGATTTAGTTGTGGGGCTCATCTCCTTGCAGCAACTCAATTGTTCTTGCAAGGAGATTCGTGTTGGGGCCATGGCGGCGGTGTACAGTTTACAGACGGAGGCTGAGAGCGATCGAGGCGGGCGTACCATCTTGGGCAGAACGAGGTAGGACAGGATGGCCAGAAGAATGAACACGCAGGCCGTGATGAAGTAGCCGAAGGCGCTGTCCTGCAGGGCTGAGCCAGCTACATGAAAAAGGACAGACAGCACAGTCACTCTGTGTGTGAGAGAGAGGACGAGTGCATCCCCAGTGGGAAAGGGGGGTGAGAGCGTGTGTTTTAACAGAGGGTGTGTTTCACAGTGTAGAGGAGGAGGGACGACGCGTACAGGCCAAGGCGCAGATCATGCAGACGGCGGCGAAGGTTCCGGCCAGCCCCTGGCCGCTCATGATGGGCGTGGTGTAGGAGGCGGGCAGCATGCCCGCCAGGCCAAACAGGCTCCCCTGGAGCACAGCTCCGAACGCTGTGGAGGGAGAGAAGCAGAACGAGAGTCACAAGGACGCTCTTTAAAAAAAAACACACAAGCTTTTCTTCCAGCATCATGTCAACAATACTTAAAGCATCATTACAGTTTGGCAGGGGTTTGGGTTGTGTAGTTACCTCGCCAACTCCAAATATTGGATATCGCAATATTTTCAATAGTTGCTCCGTAGATTCACACTTGATAATTTTGGATTGCATGGCGAAACAGGTCTCAAAGTCACACTTTTAGCACACAAACGATGGATTCTGCCAATTTATAAAATAACAAAACCCAGTTCAGCGTTTTTTGGAAATAAAAATGTCAACTTCGTGTTGATTTAACTATTTGAATTAGGAAGATGATCCGGTAGTTAGCTTCTGGGACCGAATCACCGTGTTTGTTACATATATATATATATATATACGCCCCTTCACTAGTACGAGTTGAGAGACGGTTTATGTATTCAGTATATCGAAGGTGAGGGGATGTACCTTTCCCAATCATTGTAAACAGACTGAATCTGGTTTTTTATTTTACACATTGGCAGAATCAGCTTTGTTTGCTTTCATTTGTGTGCCAAAAGTGTGACTTTGAGGCCTGTTTCGCCGTGCAATGTAAGTCAATGGGGGGGACACTGTTTTGGATGATCAAGTTTGAATCTACGATGGATGATCGTTTATGACTATTTTCTAATAAAAATATATATATTGTAGTGTGTGTGTTGTTGGTGGCTGATTTAAGCAGCCTCACCCTGTCACCTGCTCAAGGACGAGCGCTAACATGTTAGCACGTACCACCTGCTCTGTCTGTTCAAACCAATCTCAAACTCTGCAATAAACCGGTTTAACCAGCCAATCATCTGCCAGTGTACTGATATTGGAAAAGCCACTGTAGATGGCATGTGGCAGGGGAAACTGCCACATATAGTATATATATATATATATATATATATAAAAAGTCACACTACACAACTACCAACTCCTTTAAAGAAGAAGCATGTCCTGATATCCACACACACATATATATATATATATATATATATATATATATACACACAGTATATATATATATGTGTGTGTGTCGATGTGTTACAGTCACGGTGCATTCAAACCAAACAAGCTGCCTGTGTTCCTCATCAGAGCCTGGGTGTTGGAGAGGGGAGGTGAGCTAAGGAGAGGGTGAGCTTTTCCCTGCTGCTCTGTGACCCGTTGTAAATAAACCCACACAGGGGAGGGGAGAGTGTTCCAGAGCCCCGGCAGGCTCAGTGTGTCGGGGGGGGGGAACGGTGCGGTGCAGGGGCGTGCACTCGTCTGCACCCTGCACACACAGAATGGAGGGGGATTACCCCAGCAGTCCGAGCAGATGATTTTGAACACAGCTGGGGCCGAGCACAGGGAAAGATTATGTGTTACGTGGACACGTGCATGTCTCTCTGCGTGTGTGGGCGTACCTGTGTGTGCCTGCGTGTTTGTCTGCAGGGACAAAAACAAAGCTATAACTCTAGAACAGTCAACTTACTCTACTTTATTCGTTTGTTTATGGTCAGGACAGTGAAGACAGACGGGAAGACAGGTGGGTTGAGAGAGAAGGCATGACGTGTAGCGTATGAACCAGGAGGTTGCTGCAAGGAGTTTCTTCCCGTGGGTACGTGGGTGAAAGACTTATTCCGGGGTGAGCCACAGAAGACGCCCCCCATATAAAACCTCTTTCTAGACTCACAGTTGATGCAGATGATTTTGATCATGGTGAGCGTGAAGAGGGGCAGGGGTTCTATCTCCACCTTGACCAAGATGGCCGTCAGCAGGAACACCACCAGGATGACCGTCAGGCTGCCGGAAATACGCAGCTTCTGGGGGATCCTGGGTGACAGAGACAGAGAGATAGGGAGAGGCAGGAGGAGATGGAGCGAGATAGGGAGAGAGACAAAGATAGATAGATAGAGGGAGATAGGAAGAAACAGGAGGAGATAGAGAGGGATAGGGAGCGATAAGAAGAGACAGGAGGAGATAGAGAGAGACAGGGAGAGAGGGGATTTATAGATAGAGAGAGAGAGAGATAGATGATGATTATTGTTGTTTACTGATATCAAAATGTCCAACCATTGACATTGACATTCAGCAGCTGTGTGAGGAGGTGTTGTTGCAGACAGTCTTGGCATGAAGGAGTTGGGAGAGTGCTCGGAAGTCAGTTCTACGTCCACACGCATAAATAACTACGTGCACCATGAGCAAAGAGAGCACACACAGCTGGGAGAAATGTGTGAACGCCTTTTTCCATGTCCCTGCCAAGGAGCAGGGACCCCGCCAGGGAGGCCGGATACGGGGGGGGGCAACACAACAACCGGATGAGGGCCGAAGTGAGACTCCAGCGGAGTCTTTTAAAGAAACATGGGAAATTAATGTAGAGGAATAGATGAACAAAATGAGAGTCCAGAGCATAGTATAAAGAAATAAAAATAAACTAAGCACACAGGAAGTGTGTGTGTGTGTGTGTGTGTGTGTGTCGGGGTCAGGGGAGATGAATAACATTCCTGGGCGTGTTTGTGGAGGTCAAGGAGAATTTGGATGCCGGGGAGTGAGCGCACCCTAATTCCTCTCTATCCAATTCAAATTAAAGAAAACATACCGGAGCTGGACCGCTACGATACACACTCACAACCTGCAGTGCCTGGAGGTCGGCTGGGGGTCACTTCATATTACAGTTACAGTTCTATCCACGCGGTTACAACTCAACGCATCAACCTCACGTATTCTTTACTTCAAAAACCGGCATTTTCAAACAAGGAAAGGGACACAGAGCTGGCCTCGGCTTGTGTTTAGAGGCTGACCTCTGGTATAGAACGGCCGTAGCATAGAGCTGGCCTCGGCTTGTGTTTAGAGGCTGACCTCTGGTATAGAACGGCCGTAGCATAGAGCTGGCCTCGGCTTGTGTTTAGAGGCTGACCTCTGGTATAGAACGGCCGTAGCATAGAGCTGGCCTCGGCTTGTGTTTAGAGGCTGACCTCTGGTATAGAACGGCCGTAGCATAGAGCTGGCCTCGGCTTGTGTTTAGAGGCTGACCTCTGGTATAGAACGGCCGTAGCATAGAGCTGGCCTCGGCTTGTGTTTAGAGGCTGACCTCTGGTGTATGAAGGAGTTGAGGCAGGTGAAGATCAGCAGCGGCACCATAGCGCACAGCGTCATCACATTGTTGAACTTTGACTCCAGCACGCTCCGGGTGTCCAGGTCTGCGCCGGTCGTGTTGCCGGTCTGGTTGGATGACGTGTCCTTTAGCCTACTGGTGAAGTACTGGGCAGAGGGAAGACAAAAACCAAAAAGAGCTGATGTTTCCTGTTAGGGCTTTTTTTACCCTGTTTCTTGGGTGAACCGTCACTTCTTCTGAGACTCGAATGTTAATCAGTGAACGCTTGGGAACGCACGGAAAACGAAATCTGAGATGAACTTAGACATTCCAACTGTCCGCCTGTGAATAAGAATTGAAAACAAGCGGGAGACTTACTAAAGCAATAAATAAACAACTCTAAGCCCAATGGCTACATGCCCTGCCACCCTGAGAGTCACCCCGTGTGTATCCACCCTGGGGTAAGCTGGTGTGGAGTCACCTTCCATGCCCAGAGGCATGATGGGGGTGATTAAAGAAACTATGCAGGGCCCCCTTACAAGCCCACCTGTCTGGAGCCAACAGAGCCCAATGAAAGCAGGTGGCTTTGGGCGGACCTGCAAACAAACTAATTCTCACTCTCTCTGTATTAGGTGACCTTCCTTGTGAGTAGGGCTTAACCTTACGACCTTTACTATGCCCGTTAAAAACACAACAGTCTGTATCCCGTTACAGATTCTGTTTCAGGTGCAGAAGTGTTTAAAAAGAAATGTCGTGGTTGTCGGGGGTTACCATGGTAGCGGTCATGAAGAAATTCCACGGTAAAAGGGTTCCCAGGCCCAAGATGAAGAAGATGATCCACACGGCATTGTATCTGGGAAATGAAAACACAAGCTAGTTAATACATAGAAATGAACCAGTTAGTGCATATATGTGTGATAAACAATGTCATACTAATGCTAGTTGTATTAGCTTAGTACCAGCTCAGTAGTCAAATGTCATTCTTACCTGTCCCTTGGGGCGTTGAGGGCCGTCATGGTTCCCGGTACACAGGTTTGGCACCAGTTCTGGAAATGACAGCCAACAATACCGTACACGGTTAGGCTAAGAAACGGGTACCGCTGAAAAAGTACCATTGGAAATCACAACATAGTAATGATCTGTTGATCTGAATGCATAATCGCTTCCCCCCCCCCCCCCGGACCTTGAACCCTGACCCTGAAGAGGTGACATCATATCATGAAGCAATAAAAGAGTCGCCACATGTTGCGTTAAGCAACACAAGAGACAAAACCAGCTAACTTCAGTGGCTCAGCCAAACTGAAACAATGCGTTATATTGAATTTCAAACAAAGACTAATGTGAACTGCCAAACCGATCTTTAAATGCCTTCAACAATTCTATTCATAGGTGTTGAAAAACAAACAACCATTTCCTACATATGAAACTTTTTTTGTCTTTTACAGCCTAAAACAAGTTCTTATTTTCCTGATCAACTTACTTGGAGCAGAGTTCAGCTTGGACCAAATGGTTTTTACAACTTTTGGTGAGGCTACATAAAGAAATCACCAAGATCCTGTGCTTTTATACCAAGCATATGTTTGGCAGATGCCTCCCCCTGGTTTTTAAGGACATGCCTCCGTCTCCCTCTCTCTCTCATGCCGCTACATCACAACTCATTCCTCCACTGACTCCTCCTCATCAGACAGAAGTGATGCCCTTAACTAGAGGGACTTAACAGCGGAATTGCACAATCTCTCTCGCTCTCAAAACTCAGTTTCTGTTTCTATTCGTCCTACAACCTTGACTCATCCCAGCATCGCAATGGTCTCTGTGTGGTTAGTCTCGATGGAAAACATCTGCTCAGATCCAGCGGGTGACAGCTTCGCCCAAACAGAGAAGCATCTCCTGCGACTTCTTTGGTCCATTAAAGAAAACAAGCGTTGTCTTGTTATACACAAAAGCATTGCGCTAAGCAATTTGGCATCCCATCCCATTTGTGTTGATTTCCAGTCCTCTCTCTCTCACACACTCTCACACACACACACTTGACATCATCATAACCTTAAGGAGCTGGGCCTGCGTGTAACTAGGGACACCATCTCCTCTGTGTGAATGGCTTTCAATAAAGCCTATTGTTTGTATCCAAACTACACTGTGAGAACAGTGAACAGTTAGGGCAGCAACAAGGTCTACCATACAGGTCCACAGCAGCACCATGAAACAACGTGCTGGTTCCCCTCAAGGTTCTGTTTAAACCGAGTCAATGAAAAGCACATGATGCGTCAGGTCTACTCGATCAAGCCCATGGGGAAGTTACGGTTCATTAGAGCTGAGTGAATCCTCATTAGGATTGGGTTCACGCAGGAGTCAGCCAGTAAGAGACGTATAGCTAACATGTCCGTCGTCTAAATCGTAGTCCAATTGGGGAGAGCTGACACTGACCCAAGTCTCCTTTTTCACTGTTCTTTCCTGATTAATCTCCCCCCCCCCCCCCCCCCCCCCCCCCCCCCCCTCCCCCCCTGCTC